>JAQQAE010022892.1:0-10161 GCA_029823295.1 Pseudamia nigra
TGGTGAATAAACTGCTCTGTAGGGTTCATATGTTTGTAAATCTGACTGATGACGTCAGTGCCTCACCAGCCATTAACACCGCACGTCACTGCTCTGTACAGTCTGGTCTTAACACAATAGGCTACTATGCTGAGCTAATACAGCTTTTTGAACATGGGAAGACACACGAGATTGTGTGCGTTAGGTGTTCCAAAATGCTTGGAGATGTCTGTTAGGAGATTCTAATCAGCACCAACTCAGGAGGAAAAGACTGGTTGATGCCAGACCAGTGGGCAGGTTGAGGCCGAAAATGTAAACTTAAATACATAGCACCACTGTTGGCCACGGAGATACCATTCACAGGGCTCCAAGAAGCCCCGACTCCCATAGTTACATTGAACTCTATGAAAATACTAACAAAATAATGAGTCATGGTCTTGAACATTTTATTTAGACCCTCTAATAAATGATTTGGCCCATTTTCAACTTTTTGCTCCATTATTAAGATATTACAGCAAATAATCCAACAAACCACTCCTGTGTTGGGATTTGATTAACATGTTGTTATGGTAACACACGTCGCCAGTGGATTTGGACAAAGTCGGACCTTCATAGTTTCTATTTAGTTAATAATACACAGTTTTTCCTGACAGGTGGTTGACTAGTTTTGAGTAAGTGTTTACGCTAAAACATGTGGTATGACTTTGTTTGGCAATGCTTGGTGAAGTTTTACCGAGTCAGTATGCATTAGCCTGCCACCATGTGTGCACATATGGTTGCATCCTGATTTTGACTCCAAAATGTCATCCTGGAAATCACAACCGGACTGGCTTCAAAAAGGGCGTTCAGAAACCAATGGACGATATCACCGTCACTTTGTCACTAATATACAGAGTCTAGATGCCAGATACAGAACGTGAATCAGGGATAATCTCTTCAATAGACAAGATAAGCTGTGGTCTTTTCACTTTACCAATAGTGTTATTGTTAGTTTACATTCAGTAAAAGATGCTGTGATTCTTTTATTGACTGCAGCAAACACATCTAAAGAAAGACAGCTTCAAGGTCATGTTTAGTGTTAGACAATAAAAAAAGAGTCATTATTTCATTCTCTGTGCTTTCAATTTGAGCACTAAATCAGAAATCCAAAAACGAGTTGTTACCCGTTGTAATATTTTTTGTTGTTGTGTGGTTTTTTTTTAATTTATTGTTATTATAAATGATGCATGAATTTTCTGCCATTTCATCAAAGTTTGTTCCTGTATATTCACAAATTGGCAACAAGGTTTCATCATATCTTTTTGAATGAAGCCTCAAGATGTTTGTTTTTAAGATTTATTTCAGGGCTTTTTATATATACAGTGGAGAAATAGGAAAGATGGGAGAAGAATGTGAGGTGTGACATTCAGAAAAGAGCATGAGCTGGTCAAATTCGGGCCACGGTGATTAGGCCTGAGCCAAGTGGGTGGGCTCTACCAGGTGAGGCACCCCAGCCTTGAGATGTTCTAAGTACACACAATAGTTTGATAGCACAAATAACAATCTGGTTTCTGTCAGCCAGGACCAAAAGCTCCAGCCTTTAAACCAGAAAGCACTATGGATTTGACATTTATTATCACGATTGATCGATTTGAACATTTTTACCATGGTAATATTTTAGGAATTATTGCCCAGACCTGCTTTAAAGTGAGCCAAAAACAGCTAAACAATATTGAGAGACATGACAAAGCAGTTCATCAGTTAATCTGTAAATTCAATCTGACACTAAAACAGGTTATGGTGTAACTTGATTGATTGACCACTTACGTTTCCATGTTGTCACCCTCTAGAACAGTCTGGACTGGCAGGTAACCTAACCGGGGATGCTTGGCAAAGTACTTCTTTGATCGGAATTTGTTCTTCAGCACTTTGGTGAAATCACGCATATCTTCACCTGATGTGGTCTGGGGGAGAGAAAGACAGTAAATGACAGAATTGATATGCTAATTTTTTGGCATATTTGCAGCATTTGTGGGATTAAATGTATTTCCATGCTCTCTTGTGCATGCAGAGGCAGCATGTGCATTCGTGTGGAAAAGAAATTGTTTTGTTAATTAGATACTTAGCAAAGGTGTTCCTCCTGCAGAAGTGGTTTCTGTCCTGCTCACAAACAACAAATTACCACAACAGCCTGACCAGAGGGGGAGAAAATCCCTTCGCTGAGGATTCACACAAGCATCACTAAAACAAGCACGCACGCACACAGACAGACACACAATTCCCACAGCGGACAGTTATGCGTAAATGAACAGACTCTATTGAGTTCACTTGGCTTATTGACTAATCCATGCAATTTAAGATGGTAGCTTGGGCAAACCAACAGCAATTACGGAACAATTACACTGAATCTACCAGAGAGTTTTTTATGTGTGCGTATGTGTGTTCGTAAAGACTTAAAAGGAGAAAAAAGGACTTCATTTGAGGCTCAAACAACTGAGAGTGTATTAGCATTTCAGAACTTAAACCGCTCCTGATAAATGTACATTTGGTCAGCATTGGAACCAACAGGGCACCAGGTAACATACAAATGTACTTATATACAATGTCAGTATTTTATTTACAATGAGCCACTGGAGACGTACTATCAGACCCAAAAGGCAAAGACAGGAAAGTAAAACATTAAAATTACTACAGTCAATACAGCACCAGGCTGCTCCATAGCCCACTGGAAGTCTGAAAATGTCACTTCCATAAAATCAAAACCTAATAAAAAACTAATATTGTGGCTATAAAATACACACTGAGATAAAGATGAAAGACGGAATCTCATTAAATGGTCACAGTGTGTCTCTCAAAAGCTACTATCAATCTGTAACTTGCAGCAAAATTTGTTTTCGTGGCATCTGCCTGGCTTCAACATTCAATATTATGTATATTTTCGGGGGGAATAAAATTGAAATACTATTCGGCATGAGCACGGGGAGACATGTCAATACAATCCTTTCTTTCAAAAGTGTCAAAAATGGGCTATGTTGCAGAAATCAAAATGACACGAGCTGATTCAGTAGAGTTGTCATTTGGGTTTCTAAAGCGGGGATTACAGAATTGGGCTTTGCTTATATCTTTCACCTTGCACCAGCGGAACATGGACAGATTTTACAATAGACCAATTTCAGAAGGACATTCAATAAAGTTCTGTTAAGTTGCAGCCTTAGAGCAAAATGCATCATGTCATTGTTACAGCTTTTCAGTGCGATTCAAGTTTACTTTTCAAGGTTTGCTGTACTTTTGTTGTAAGGCTATCTTAAGTATTGATCTTGCATTGTGCTTTAGGCAAAACAGAAACTGCAGCTCCAATCTCACATTTGCCACTGTAAAACCAGTTTTTCTCAATTTTTCACTTATATTTGTCTTCATCACAGTGCCCTTCATCCGCACCCCTTTCATTTAATTTTGGTTGAAAAGCTTGTCGACACTACGCTGCTGCCACAGTCATTTTGCCAGAGTGTTGGTGATAAGTTGCAACCGGCCTCTGGCAGAAGTAGAGTTTAACATTGTTACAGATAAGCTCAAATATGCATTAATCACTGCTTATAATCTTTTGTCTCATGCGCTCAGTCTTTTACAAGTTTTCTGTAGCTTCCACGCTGCTGGCATGAGTCAATCTCTGCTGCCCTGATCACACTCCTTTCAGCAAGATCTGCCAACACAGCAGGTTTATAAAGTGGTTTGAGTCTGTGACCTTATTGAACCACAGTCTGTCCTTCTTGTCTGTCCACATCCAGAGCATTTAAGTGTACATGGTGTCTTATCCAGTACAGACTGTACATGCAAATGTATACAAAGCATGTCAAATTATGCTCTTATCAAATGAATTATTATTATTATTGCAACCTTGTCCAGGGACAAATTGAGGTTAAGACCCCATTTGCAGTATAGCCAAGAAAGTACAGCATGTTGTGAATATAAAAGAAAAATCTGGAAACAATGAAAGACCCAAAACATCACAGAAACACAGAATATCAATAAAAACGTGAACAGAAACAGTGGTAGCAAAAACAACAATTCATCATTGTGGCACCACTCTTGATCAGGTATGGAGTCGTCTACATCATCAGGGTCGAGGCTTGCAATGTCTTCAATGGCCACTGAGTCATGAAGAGTCATCTGCAGCCATCACATGGATGAGTTGGGGGTTGCTGGGGTGTGTGGGCATGTGCTTTCCTCACAGCTCTCTTTGCTGTGTTGCTTCCATCTTTGGTGTTTGAAAAATGATGTTAAGTTGATGAGTGTACATCAGAACTTCATCCTGTTAGTAGCCTCTGCTTCTCATATAGAGTGGTCGACCAAAGATGTACACTAAAATGTTAAAAAGTTTGAATTCCTAGTTGAGATTTTGCTTTATTAATAACAACCTTTTGTTCATTTTCTGTACATTTTCTTTATTTATTACTAAATATTTACTTTGTTCATTTTTGCTCATTTCCTTGTGTTTTTTTTTTCATGTGGTTAATGGTCAAAGAGACCTGAGATCATGTTCCTGTGTACATGTTTGTACGTTGGATGGGCTGGGAAAATCACTTCCACGCCTTCCTGAGCTCACCTGAGGACATTTGAACTGCTATATAGTGTTTTAATCCAATCTATAAGGGCTGAGCCGAATCCAAACTTATGCAGTAATACGTGAGAATTAATTAACTTATTGAAATGATGTCACAAGAAACTCCAACTTAATAATGAGAAAACAGAAGTTCTTGTATGCACTCCTGCCACATGCACAGTAATTTGCTGTCGCTGCTTTTGTTAATTTTCTTAATATTTTGTTAGATTTTGTTATTGTTAAGTTTGGTGACGATTACAGCAATTATGATGATTTTATGTCCTGTTGATTGTTTGTCCATTTTTACGTTTACATGTGTTTTTTTTTTCTTTTTTAGCATTGGATTTGGAAAAAAAAATCAAAGCAAGTCGACTCAAAACTTTATTATATTTCTTACCAAACTAAACAGCTTTAACTTGTCCCACACAAACATGGTCTATAAACGACATTTGTATTGTCAACTTTTTGCCAACATCATGAATCATATCGAAAATTCAGAGTTTGGTTTTCAACTGTTCTGTTAAACTTTATACAGTATATTATGTTATTTTGATCTGGTTATCTCTGTTTTCTCCAATCAGAACAGGGATAACTACATCCGCTCCTGTAAAATCCTCCCCGACGGACGGACCCTCATTGTGGGCGGGGAGGCTAGCACGCTGTCCATCTGGGATTTGGCCACACCCACCCCTCGTATCAAGGCGGAGCTGACGTCGTCGGCCCCCGCCTGCTACGCTCTGGCCATCTCCCCTGACAACAAGGTCTGCTTCTCCTGCTGCAGCGACGGCAACATCGTGGTCTGGGATCTTCACAACCAAACTCTGGTCAGGTAAGATCAGGAAAGAGACGAAGGAAAACATGCTGCTTGT
The DNA here is from genome assembly GCA_029823295.1 of Pseudamia nigra. Classification (NCBI taxonomy): domain Eukaryota; kingdom Metazoa; phylum Chordata; class Actinopteri; order Kurtiformes; family Apogonidae; genus Pseudamia; species Pseudamia nigra. The sequence goes on from JAQQAE010022892.1 coordinate 5,428, forward strand.
AGAGCTGCATGATTTAGTGCAAAAGTCATACTGAGATTTATGATTCTAATCTGTGTCGTATTGCTTAGTTGTCAAGGGAAATGTACAGAAATAACCAAAAAATAGGGAAAAAAACTGAAGCTAATAAACAAAAATGATCCATATTGTAAATAAAATGACCAAGATTTTGCTCCAACTGAACAATTAAGAAAGTAATCATCAACATATCAACAAAATGACCACAAATTAGCATGAATATCAACAAAAGTACCAAAAAAATGCCTATCAACATAATAAAAATGATGAAAATTATCACCAAAATGAGTACAACTCAGCAGAATTATCACCAAAATGACCATAAATGTCCAAAATGGGCATCTAAATCAACCAGAAATTGAGCAAACTCACCAAAATTCTCAATGAAATAATCAACATAAACAAAGAAATGACAAAAATCACCAAAATGAACTAAAACAAAGTGATCAGTGACATATGACCACAAATTATCAGAATTATTAAACAAAAAACAAAATAAAAACAAGATCATCCCCAACATAAACAAAACTGACCAACAACAAGAAACCCAATCTTAACAAAAAAAATTAACATTTGCAAAATTAATAAAATTAACAAAAAGGAATAAACAAAAACAAATTGAGGAACAATTAGTAGAATTGTCAACAAAATGACCATAAATTTACAACATGACCAACAAAATGAACAAAAAGGAAAAAGTGCCAACATTATATACAAAATGAGCAAAGTAATCTGCAACAGTATCAACAAAAATGTATTTAAAATGTGACATAATTATTAACAACATAACCGACATTTAACAAACCCTCAACAAAATAAGGAAAATTTTACAAAATAATCAACAGTGTACATAAGCAAATGAAGAAAAATTAACTAAATGAACAGAAATTAGCAGAACTGTCAATAAAACGAGCAGGAATTAACAATGCCTCCTACAAGAAGAACAAAAATGTTCAAAATTAGCAAAAAGGGGACCAAAATCATCAGAAAAATGGACAAAATCAGGAAAGTCATTAGCAAACTGTCACCATATGAACAACAATTAATCAAATTATCTAAAGAATTATTAAAATTTAGTTACATCATCAATTAAACAAACACTAATCACAAAATGACAAAAAAATAACAAAGTAATAAGCTATATATCACTAAAATTGATTAAAACAAATTAACAAAGTGGTCAAAAAATTGGCAAAATCATCCACAAATTGAACAAAATCTGAAAAACAATCAACAAAATGAGAACATATTAGATTGCACTAAATTGTCCTAAATGTGAATATTTAAGTTGCAGCCTTTTGCAGTCATACAATTACAATTTCTTTAATTGTGCAGCTTCAGTTTTTGGAAAAGTGACTGTAGCATCCACAAATAGAGTTTAGAGAGAAAGGGAGGGAGGGAGGGAGGGAGGGAGGGAGAGAATGGCCAGAGGACATGGAAGCATTTCACAAAGTTCTCCAAGAGAGGGAGCAGATGAAAGGAGAAAAAGGAGGAGGGAGGGACGCTAGGAAAAGATGTGCAATATGGAAACGGGAAGATGGAGCGAGGAAAAATCATTGCAATCAGTCCCTATGGCCAGGTAAGAGGAGACAGAGGAAGAGGAGGAGGAGGGATAAAGCAGCCGCAGGGGATAGGGATGGATGAAACCACCTCATTTTGCAAAGATGGGACAATAGAGAGGAAAAGAGGAAATGAGGCAAGGACATTTTTAGTCTCGCATCTCTGGATCCTCCTAGTACAAGATCAGGAATATGAGCAGAATGAGCAGAAGTGAACAAAATAGTGACGAAAATGAACAAAAATGAGTAAAATAAGCAACAAAATGAGACTGAATGAACAAAGTGATCTCCAAATAATCAAGATAATTAACATGATGAGCAAAATAATCGAGAAACTTTACAAGATTAGACAAAATAATAAATAAAGAAAATTATGTTCATGGAACAAAATCAAGAAAGAGCATGAAAATCAACAAAAAGACAATGAGATGAACAAAATAAGCAACAAAACAAACAAAAATGAACAAAATAATTAAGAACATACATAAAATGAGCATAAGCAACAAACTGAACAAAGTAAACAAAAAGTAATCTTAAATGTACAAAATAATCAAGAAAAGGGAGAATACTTAACAAAATAAGCCTCAAAATAATTAAGAATAGGTACAAAAATGAACAAAAAAGCAGCAACATGAATAAAAATAAAGTATGTAACAAAATTACTATACAATTATAAAATAATCAAGAAAAGGATGTGAAATAAAATAAAGAAAAAAAGCAGAAAAATCATCAAAGTAGGTTTGAAAATAAGCATAAATGCACAACATACAGTAATCAAGAAAAATATGCAAAATTCGCAACATAATCATAAAAGGCACAAAATGAAGACCAGAAGCAACAAAATGAGCATCAAAGAACAAAATAATTATTTTGTTTTATCTTCTCTGAAATATATCTGTATTAAATGATGGAGAACAAGTGTTGTGAGGGCGGTGGAGGCCACAAGGACGGAACCATTCAACTTTATTTGATCCGAAACACACCCCGTTGACTCTATATGTGTGTGTCTGAATCTCTGTTTGTTGTGTGTGTGTTGCAGGCAGTTCCAGGGCCACACGGACGGCGCGAGCTGCATCGACATCTCCAACGACGGCACCAAACTGTGGACGGGAGGACTGGACAACACCGTCCGCTGCTGGGACCTCCGAGAGGGACGACAGCTGCAGCAGCATGACTTCACCTCACAGGTACACGCATGCACGACCGCGGGAATCACTGTCACATGTGAGCCGTTCACATTTATGGTCATAAGGACTAAAACAATCCACAGAAATGACCGTTGTAATAAATGGAATTAACAAAAAAAAAATGAACAAAAATGAGGACTATGATAAATTAATTGGTCAAAGATTGAATGAAATAATCAACAGAAAGAACAATTCAATCAACAGCCATAAAAAAAGATTGCTTTAAAAATTAAGGAGGACTCAGCCTAGTTAGGATGCAATGAAAAAGTCAAATGCATGAAAAATGGACAAAATTAAACAAGAAAATTAAGAAGAAGCAACAAAATAATCAAGAAATGTTTCATTAGTTGTTCATTTTGTTTATTATATTGCTCATTTTGTCATTTTTTTTGTTCACTTTGTTTAGAATTAATTTTTCTGATTGTTTTGTTAATTTTCTTGATTAAGTTGTTATTTTTTTGTTCAATTTTGTTGTCTTTGTTTATTAAATTCCTCATTTTTGTTCATTTTGCAGATTCATTTTGTAGACTGTTTTTGGTGATCTTTCTTTATTTTTTATTATTTTTTGGTGATTTTTGTTCATTTTGTTCAGTTTTGTTTTTATTTTGCTGATTGTTTTTCTTTTTTTTTGTCTTGATTATTTTGTCCATTATATTGTCCATTTTGCTCATTAATTTGTTCATCTGGTTGATTATATTACTCAATCATTTTACTATAATGGTCATTTCTGTTCAATAATTTAGTGCTTATGAAATGTGGGAAATGATAAAGTTTCCTAAACATTTGTCCGAGTTCCTGTAAATACAACAGTCAGGTGTCCCAATACATTTGTCCACATATCATACTACATACTGCACACAGCAACAGCACATGCACCTTGAAGGCAAACACATGGACAGGCTCTGTATATAAAAATCACTCCCACACATACAGTATGAATTTACCTCGCATGTATCAAAGCACCCACCAACCTTATACACAGCAGTACATATCCACTAACACGCATACTATGACTGATAGTTGCAAGTACAGTGGAAAACTCTGATAGTGATTACATCCTTCCAAATTGATTGTTATACAAGGATTATAGTTGTACTGACCCTTTAAATGTTAAATGTAAGATATAGAAGGGTCTAATTGCAGAAATGGAATGTAAATGGTGTAATCATGAGACAATGCGAATCACTGTGTTTACAATGAGCCTTTTATACCTATAAAGTGTATCTGTTTCCGTTCACATCGTCTATTTCCTGTGCATTTTATGGGAGGTGTGATCCAGTGCTATGGAGTATAAAATAATCACATCCTGCTATGTTTGAGTGTGCACCAGAGTTAATATGCCTCAAATAAAAAGCCCAGAATGAATAAAACAACTGGTTCTAATCAGGGATGCACCGTTTAAAATGTACTGTACCGTAAGGAAGGAGGCTTTGTCGACACCGACCTACAGTATGTGTGAGTTAGAACATTTATCTGTAGCTCTGTGCGTTAGCGCTCAACCAGTGTAAGCCACAGTGATCCTGAGTCCATGTGGGTAAGTGATAGAATCATTGACCTGGGTACTCGTCTACAAGAACCAGGTTATATAAGTACATAGGCCAGTGATTCTCCATTATACCAGACACATAGTGGAATTATCAGTAAGCATGAAAATAGCAAAAACTAACAAAATAAACTGAGTAAACTAACAAAAGTGAACAAAACAGCTGACAATATTGAAAACAAAATCATCCAAGCAACAAAATGAACAAAAACAAACAAAATAATCAAGCAAATTAATTCAATTCAATTGTATTTGTATAGCCCCAATTATAATCCAAGATTATCTCAAGGGGCTTCACAAATCAAATTGAAGGGCAAATCATTAGGTGCTGGGACAATTGTGTTATTATTTTCTGTATTATTTATTTTGGTTATTTATAATTGTTTCTTTTCTTCCTTGCTTTGGTTAATTTAGAGGTGGGAATAAACAG
>JAQQAE010022893.1:0-10161 GCA_029823295.1 Pseudamia nigra
GAAAGGGAATAAAAACAGGAGACAAGCGAATTTCCAGAGAGTCAGGATGGGGAAGAGAGAGGAAGCTTTGAGGAAATGCAGGGGAATGAAGGATTTTAAGAGTGACAAGATGAAAATGGGTGGTAAGACGCAGCCCACTTGCAGAAAGGGATAAGGAGTGAGTGAGAGAGATAAGGAATGCAGATATGGACAAAAAGGGAGTCACGAAGACAAAAAGGAAGAGAAGGAGAAAAAAACAGGCAAATGAAACAGTGTCACACCCACACAACCACAGTGGGTGAGGAAGATAACACAGAGGCTGTTACAGTGCTAATAAGCAAAATGGCCGCTAAACATCTTACACGTGTGTTGTTTCTCTCCGCCTTCAGCTCGGCAATCTCCTCCTCTCTCTCCAAAAGCTGCTCCCGGCAAACGTTCAGCTCTTTAGTCAACACGGCGAACTCCTGTGGAACACACAAGCTGCTGTGAGGGTCAAACACAACAAACTGTTTAAATGTATAGTTGGAATAGTTTAACTGGTGTGTGGGGAGATGCCTGAGCGATAAAAAAAAGAAATATAAGGGTTCAGGGCAGATTCAGGTCATTTACTGGCTTTGAAAAATAAATAAACAAACATGTACGCATATAAAGCACACACACACAGAATGTAACACTGAATATATTTACCACCTGAATTCCAAAAATGTTCAGCCAGGGGAACAATGCAAATTAAAAACAACACAGTGCTATTAACATGTACATTTTGGACAGTATGAACACACATATTTCATATTAGTTCCCCTGATCTTTAACTGCATTATGTAGTATAATGTGTGAAATGTTAAAATCCCTTCCCTTTTTTACTGTATGTAACATCGTCCTTATTTTAAGTGCAGAGGAAGCACTTCTTTGCAAACGATAACTCCGTTGACCAACAACAAAATTGTTTGACAAGACCATTGTCAGTTGTAGCCCTATGTCACCTAATTCCAAACAGTTAATTAGTAAAATGCAAAAAAACAGAAATTGACAAAAGGACAACAAATGGTTAACATGAAAACAAAAGTTAAATATGTTTCTTGTCAATTCAATTAAAAAAAAACTGGAAATAGATGGTCCATCTTTGGATCCGAACAGATAAAAGTCTTCTTGGATGCTCCCATTTCACATCAGCCGTTTAAATCACATTGTTTTTGAATGATTTTAGCTCATTTTCAAGCCTAAAATTGCGCCTGACTAATCTTTTTTTAGACACGCTGCAAACCCATATTTGAGGAATGGCGGTATGTTTTCCAATAAAAACAGAAAACACACTCAAGGGAATTAATAACGCACCACTCTATTTTTGGCCTAATTTGGGAAGAGCTTTTTTTCCTCAGTTAATAAAACTAGTTGTACAAATACATGTATGGTTGTCTTCATAATAATTCCCAACATGTGGGATATGATCACATCTGACTGATTATTGTGCGTAGTCCTATGTCTCAAAACTCACAATGCTTTTGTGCAACCAATCCCAAATGACAACTCCTCTGTCAAATACACCCAACCCTATGAAAAGACACCACAGCTTTGGAGAAAATGACATCTATAAGAATGCTACAACTAGGGAAACCTGATCATGCCATTGGAATGTTGGAGGCAGGACGGACCACCAGACAAGTTCTCAGATAAGTAAATGTCAATCACTCCACAATACTGAGCTTGCACCAGCATTATTCAGCCAGAGGAACAACAGCAGACCAACCACAGCCTGGTCAGCCACGTGTTACAAACCAGAAACCAGGAGCGACATGTAGCCATCTCTTGCACCTGCAACATTTACTGACCCACCACCTTTACAGCAGTAGAGACTATCTACACACACCATAGACCAGTACATGCAAAGACATAAACACCATAAATTGTTGAAGTAACATAATCAACAATGTGTGGTATCCTATATCTGATTAAGGCAGGATATTCATTAAAAAGTAATGAGGAACAATATGAGTGCTCATTTGCATACAACACAAACAACGGTGATTTCCAATAAATGTAGTGGTGCGTTATTAAATCCCATGAGTGTATACTGTGTTTATATTTCCACAATAAAATGCAAGTGAAACTGAATTGTACTAGAACTGCCTTAGTCTTTAATTGCCATTTTTCCATACGACTTAACTTTATTGAATTTGGGTTGGAAAATGAACCTGTCCAACACCTGAGACCACAAACGCCAGAGGATGCCCATGATGTAAACCTACATAACAGTCATGTAAATCACTGACACACTTTCCTTTCCTCCACCACTCTCTCCTGCTTGTCCTTCTCTGTGAGCTCGCATCCATGGACGGATTACATCACACTGTTACACAATGGCTCTGCACTGGAATACACAAGAGAGACCCCCCAAAACACAGCATCGATATGTCATTTACAATGCCGCTGGGAATATATTTGCAACTGCTGCACAGCGCTGAAATGAAGCGTAAACATGAGAGCGTGTTTTGCACCAAAGCAGCACAAATCATGGTCAGTGAATATTTTATGCCTGTGTAAAACACATCCAAGGCTGTTCAGCTTAGAGGCGGTTAGTCTTTAATGAGAATGACAATGACGTGCAGATGTTTACAGTCAGCGTTCGTCGCTTTCTGATTCAGAAACATTAAAAATGGATGCATGAAAGGGGTCTATGAGTGTGACGATGGGACAGAAAAAGAGCAAGAGAGAGATGTATGCAGATGGTGACACAGTGGGTCCGTTGGCTCTTGGCCTTATGGGATTGTTTCTGGTTTGGACGGGGGTCAGCTTCTCAGTTAGTTTCCCTTGTCCCCTCATCGTTTTGTTTCTTCTTCACCTCGCTCTGTCTCCATACGCTGTGGCCTCCATTCATTTAAACATGAATAATTATCCCTTGCTTTTTAGATCTAGATTTACAAATGGAGAATGCAAATGATATGGTGATATGCCTTAGCCTAGCACAATGTAGCACAATGTTTTAGCTGGCAACATATTAAAAAACAATATGTTAATTATTCTGTTTATTTTTATTCACTTTGTTTATTACTTTGTTCATTTTTTTGAATTTGTTGTTCATTATGTTGATTATTTTCATAATGTCTTCATTTTTGTTCAGTTTGCAGATTATATTCAATTTTTTGTTCATTATTTTGGTTGCTTTCTCCTTTACTGTCTTTTTTTTCTTGATTTACTGAACTACTCTGTGATCTTTTGGTTCATGTTGTTGATTATGTTGTTAATTTCTGTAAATTTTTAATTCAGTTGATTTACTATTTAAGTTATTTTTGTACATTTTTGTCAGTTTTTCTTGTTTTTGTTTATTGATTTGATGATTTTGATCATTATTGTTTATTGCATTGTTTATTTTATCATTGTTTTCTTAATTTTTTTCACCATACTGTATGATTTACTTTTCTTTATTTTCTTGACTATTTTGCTCATTCTGTGTAGTACCTTTTTAGGATTTTTCTTAATTTTTCATTTGTTCATTCTTAAATTAATATTTTCTTCATTTTTCATTTTGATTGATTCTAATCTGTGACTTCAATTATGGGACAAAGCCACAGGAGCCACTGGAGAAGAAGAGGCGAAGAGCCACGTGTTGCCCCGCAGCGACAGGCTGCAGACCCCTACCCTAACATATCATCACATTAACTGAACATAAAATGCCATAAACACATGGAACATTTAAAGATCCCTTCACATAATGCTTGAATTATTATCTGTGTCACCATATGCTGCTATTAAAGACTCCTGTAAGGGTGCAGACTACATAAAACGTGTTGATTTGATTTCATTGTAACGCTGCTGCTCACACACACTGATTTGACATTGAGAATCATGGATGATTCTCAGAAACAAATGGCCAGGAATATTGGTCAGTTGCTCATGGAGGCGGGGCTAATTTTAGATTGAACATGATTGGTTGTAACTTATGATGTTTTACAATTTAGAATTCTGCTGGCACACATGGGCGGGTCTGATGCATTTAAACTAGACTATGATCAATTAACCTGTGTCCCAGATGGGTCCACAAGTGGGCCATTTTTTTCTTGATTTCCCAAGACTAACATCACTGAGCAACCTCTTCTTTTTGCAGCTTTTATTTTACATCAAATAGTTCATATATACCTCCAAATCCAAGAAAGGTGCAATTTTTACAGCATGACACCTTTAAAATGAATCTGTTTATGAAATGTGAACAGTGGATTCATGGTTAAATAATGAAACTTCAAAAACACTGTGCAGTATATATGGCATTTCTGCACATATGCATCTCCCAGTAAACAGTTGACAGTGACAGTTTGATGATGTGAATTTGTAGTATTTTATTCAGCTACATGTACTTGAGAAGTTTGTTCAAAAATATGTACTTCTGAGAGTAGGTATACTGCAAAGTACTTTTTACTCCTCGTTACATTAAATGTGCACTTCTACTCAGTTACATTGTGAGACACACCTCAGTGACTAACGGTTTCTTTATATCAGAATGGGTAAAGTCGACAAAATAATCAAGCAAATGAGAAAAAATCAACTGAGTAAGCAACAACATGAGCAAAAATTAACAAACACAATAAAAAAAACTATAAATACAAAAGCATACATTCACAAAATAAGCAACAAAGGCGCAAAAATGAAGAAAATGATCATATAAATGAACAAAATGAACAAAGGCAACAAAATGTAAAAAAGTGTACATTTAAATTAACAGAACAGAATGAAACAAGCAAATGCGGACAAAACAATACACAACATAAACATCTAAATAAGCAAAACATTTAACAAAACATTCAAGTAAATAAACAAATATGAACAAAAATAATACAATCAGCACAAATGAACAAAATAAAGAACAAAATCAGTAAAAATAAAGAAAATAACCAGTAAAATATAAAATAAACAGCAATGAACAATATACGTGAGGCTGTAATAAAGTCCTCATAATGCAATTACTCACTACTTGAGTAGTTTCTTTATCAGAGACTTTTCCACTCTTATTCAAGTACTCATATCTATGAGTACTTTTTCTTGAGCCATTATAATTATTAACTAACAACACATTTAATGGTGTGGAATCATGGGAGTTGTTGTTTTTATAACCAGTGGAGATAAAAATCTGTGACAATGTATTCACAGGAGAGGTCATGTGCCAACATTGAGTAATTTTATTTTTATTATATACATGTGCATATTTACTTTGTGTGACTTCATTTTTGGTGCAACCATCTTAAAGCTGATATGATGCAGCTGACAGGCAATCACATGAAACATACTATGAACATGAACATGACTGTGAACATTATGTGTAATGTATACACACAAGGCAGCAAAATATAACATGAGATTAATAGTACACATGACAACTTTAAAGGTACAATGCGTAAAATTTGGTGGGTTGAGCAGATACTACACGTATATTGGTGTGTATAATCAGGTAATAACATATAGTGTGGTTTTGTTACCTTAAGATGAGTCATTTATACAATAGGAGCAGATTGCTGATCATGCACTCACTATGCTGTGCTGCCATGTTTGTACAATTGCTGAAAATGTACTTTCTTTAGTTTGTTTGTGTTTTATACTTAAAAATTACATCAGAAAATGCATGATATATCTCCTTTAAAGCGCTCATAGACTGAAAACACTCCATTACTGGGTTTTAAGGTTGATATAAATTCTATGAACCTCAGCGCTCTTAGTCCTGGGAAATCCACACAAGATGGACACAAGGAAAAACAAGCCATTTTGAATTTTTGAATGAATGAATCGCAGGTGGGAAAATTAATTTCACTACCATACGCAAAATGAATAACTGCCCATTTAACCAACAGTGAAAAAAACAATAGATACAGAACATAAAAAGACATTTTGATCCAGTACATAATTCAATTTTCTTTTAAATTTGTACATCACTAGGGAGAACCAATCATAGTTGAACTAAGATGCATTAACCCGGCCACACATAGAGAAACACGACTCACCTCGTCTCAACCCAACTGGAAATCTGTTTGATGTGCAGTGGTTCCAGACCCAGATTTTTCAGTCTTAATGTCGTCCCGACAGAATTATGCCGATTCAACATGTTGAATCGCCAGGACTCAGTCTCAGCGATGTGCAAGGGTCACAACTTGACGTCGCAACTTTTTTCATTGTTGGACATGTGAACAATACGTGTCACAACACAATCAATGTTTACTGTCGATAGATGGCAATTGTGTGTACCAGACGACCGGACTCATAGAGTTGGGTTGGGATCCGTCGTGATTCTCTATGTGTGTCCGGCATTAGCCTTGCTCTCATGAGCCAACTGCTAATGTTCCTTTGACCATCAAATACTTCATTACTCTGTGTTTACAGTTGCCCTGTGTCATAAATACCGTCCCAGGTTGCATTGGTGTTTTCTCATGAAAAGGAGGAAGTACAACAATTCAGTAATTTACAAAAAGGAAAAGAATGAGTAACAGAGTAATATGCAATTTGTAATATAGTGGTGTATTGTAGATATCTCAACATTTCATAGTGTTGTACTAAGTAGGCTTTCACAATCTTGGTTAAACTATCAGTACATTTAAATGACGATAGAAAAGAGAAAAATGTGTTTTTCGAGATAACAACAGCACCGGGGCTCTGTTGACTCCGTTGAATGTTTACAACCCATGATGCACTCAAAGGCTGCATTGTTATACTTATTAGCATGACGTCTATTCCAGTTTGCAAGTAACTCATTGTATCAACAAGTATGCATTGTTTTCCCTCAAAACTACAAACTACGGAACCAGACTTAAAAAATACTGTAGAACCAGACATAGAATAACTATATGTCACCAGCTGGTCAACATTATTTTCCAATGGTTATCAAGCCGACACTCACTTTTGTCAAATTCAAACAAATTAGTTTTTTATGAACCACTAAACATATACAATCAGAATGCAAAAAAATGCAAAACATGCACAAATTCAAAACAGAACACAAAATAATCAACAAAATTTTATTTTAAAGGGAGCAAGATTTTTAGCAGAACATTTCACTGCATGCTAGTTTCAATTAGAATCTGTACGCTATTTTTATTCGCAAACAAAAATAGAGCTACTTTTCACTCAGTAGAGCGCAGACCTCCATCAAGACCCAAAGTGCACTCTTCTGACAATTCTGGATCTGCACCAAAATCTGTTATATTTGACAGAATGTACATTTGCAATATCGCAGATACACCACAACTGTTCATATGCTCCTCATTATGTCAGCGTTGGAGGTAGATTCAAGTGGAAGGCTTTATTTGTTACTGCAAAAAAAAAAAAAGAAAGAAATACTGCTTATTCAAACTCAGAAATAACTCGGAGATGGAAACCCTTCTGCTAATTATCTCAGATTTTGTTCATCAAGATCCATACATTATCCACTAGGAAGTTGTCGATAATGTCAAAAAGATGCTTTTTGTCACAATGTTAAAGAAAGTGACAATCCTGGATCCGCCCCTTCAAGTGGGTCTATGTCAAAAGTTAAGAGGTTCTTCCTTGGCCCAAGTTCTACCCTTCAATCAAATTTCATAGAAATCAGGTCAGTTAATTTTGTGTAAATAGACAAACAAACAAACAAGAAAGCACTCAGACAGCACATACCTCCACCAGGGCTGTTTATATACAGGAATTTTAATAAAACTGTGACAAACGGAAAATATGTGACATAATTCAGAAGTTGTATTCATGTGTATTTATGACAAAAAGTGGAACCATTTTTATTAATGGTGGAATGAACCTGAATTTCCTTTCTGGCCAAAATAACAAGATCATTCAGTTGGTCAACCCTGGAAACCTATACATGGCATCATGAGTTTATCTTCAAAAAATCATGAGTTATCAGAACAATAAAATTTTCTGTAATGACAAATCAGGATCTCATATTCATCAGGATATAACTTTTCATCCTTTACAGATACGTAAATCTGAAGCTACTAAATGACTCTGCAACTACAGCAGCTAAAAGTACTGTATGTATTTTTGTCTCATGGATCCAGATCCCAAACAAACAAAAAAACAAGAACATGAAAACAACCTTGGTGGAGGTAATTATTTTAGGAAAACAAAAATGACCACGGTCAATATTATTAACCCCCAGAAGGACTGACCATTTTCTTCAAGCACAGCACAAACCACCACTCTTTCGCTGCTGCTTCCAGCGAGGTCTTACCTGGCCAATCAGTTGCCTGCAGTCTGATAACATCACATTTTCTGCTCAACTCAGCTTGATATAATTTTGACCTGTATGTATAGACTTTTTTTACCACACAATTTGCAACCCACTCAAAATGAATCTGTGACCCACTTTTGGATTCTGACCTCCGGGTTGAGAACCCTGCTGCAGACAAACCATTAAATGACCTCCTGTGTACTATGCAGACAGTGTTCCAGCCAGCTAAGCACAACCACATACAGCTCCACATTCAGAAGATCAGCACTAAATGAAAGGAGCAGCCACTCCTTCCAACTTTAATTATTATTAATTAGCAATATGTTGCAGTAACCTAAAGAGGTTTTCCCAGAAAATCAAGTTTTCATTTAAACTGTGCTAAAGCCATTAACAAATAATACCTTCCAGGCTCATTAATCATCCTGTGTAACAATGTGGTCAACAAACACAATAAAACCTGATACAGTATTGGGAAAACTGCGGATGCAACTGAGACCAAAAAGCCAGAGGAGGATACAAACACAAAGCCACTGCATTAGGAAGAAGAACAACATTAGTGAAGAAAAGTCTGAGGACGCAGAGCAGGAAGTATTTAACGTCCACTCTAATAGCGTCTCTGCATGAACTGTCACTGCAAAGGCTTACTGTCTCATGAGCTCACTTCACAATAGAGCACACACACGCACGCCCCCCCCTCCCCCGCCACACGCACACACACACACAGCGCAGGGGATAGACTCAAAAGAGAAGTGGTCACATATCCAAATGAGTCTGTTGTAGAGCTGGAAGGTCTACTGATATAACCCTGATTCCAGCAAAAAAATCAGCCAGGTGGAAAAATGCAGCGCTATTACAATTTACTATGACTTGAATTTCCTGTTATGAACACTACATAGTTCACATTTTATGCTGTCAGCTTCTTTTTTATTTGAAAATATACAGCTATGCCTCAATTGTGGGTCTGCAACACATTCTGAAAAAGATTAGCTAGGGGCAATATTAAAGCTGAAAATGAGCTAAAATTATCCAAAAACAGTGCCAATTGAAACAGCTGATATAAACACATGACTTTAAATGTAATTTGATGTAATAGTTACATCTTGTTTCTAAACGTTTAAGCCTTCAGGTGAAAAGATGGGAAAGAGGATTGTCAATTTTTTATGGACGTATTAAAATGTCCACATGTTGCAGACTCCATCCAACACCTTTGGCTTATCTGGGCCAGGGTCGTGGGGGCAGCAGCCTCAGCAGGGAAACCCAGACTTCCCTCTCCCTAGCCACCTCCTCCAGCTCCTCTGGGGGGACCCCTAGGCCAGCCAAGAGACAAAGTCCCTCCAGCATGTCCTGGGTCAGCCCTGTGGCCTCCTCCCAGTTGGAGCTAGTTGTTGGACATACCCAGGCTCCCGCCTTCGGCTTCCACCCAAACCACACACTCTTATGACCCTTCCTGCAGGTGGCTGGCCCACAGGAAGGCCCATGGGTAGAGGTCTGACCACCAGGCACCCGCTTGTGCGCCCCTACCTTCGGCCTGGCTGAGTACTATGGTTCCTGATTTTCTTTATCGTAAGGGTCGTCTGAATCGCTCTTAGTCTGATCTGTTACCTAGGATCAATTTGCCTTGGGAGACCCTCCCAGGGGCAAATTGCCCTCAGCAACATAGCCCCTAAGATCACTCAAGCATGCGAACACCTCCACCATGATAAGGTGGGAATGTTGCAGACTGAAGTTTGAGAAATAACAAAAGAAATATGAAATATGTTGTTGTTTATCAATAACATTTAATAATTATGTTATTTGTGTAATGTGCATTTTTCTGCCTTTCTTAATTTCATAGTATATATATAGACGAAATTGTTGGTACCCCTCTGTCAATGACCCACAATGATCTCAGAAATAACTTGAATCTAACAAAAGTAATAAATAAAATTTTTATGAAAATTAACCAATGAAAATCAGACATTGCTTTTGAATTGTAGTTCAACAGAATTATT
>JAQQAE010022894.1:0-10160 GCA_029823295.1 Pseudamia nigra
CGGCGCTGCCCGGGCATATTAATGCTGCCTGGGCAGCACCGTGTCGAGCTGGCGTGTTTCCCGGGCAGCGCTAGCTCTGACTTCCGGGTCATTCTCGTCGAGACCCGGAAGTGATGCAGACGTGACCCGGGCGTTGTTGTCAGGATAATTCATCGTTATGAGGTTCAATTTTTTTGCAGTTTTTTTCGTCGGTATTCGAATTTGTCGTTGTCAGAAGCGGTTGTTGTCCAAGGTTGCACTGCATATGTTCATTTGTCTTCATTTTGTTGCTTATTTGGTTCATTTTTGTCAAATTTTGTTAATATTCTTGATGATTTTGTTCAATTTCTTAATATGTGAACTTCTGTTTATTAGGGTATTTTGGTTAATTTACTAGACCAGTTTGCTTTCTTTGTTAATTCTTGTTAATTCTGATGTCTATTTTCTGAGTTTTTATCAAGTTTTGTTATTTTCTTGTTCATTTTTTTCAATGTGATGATTATTTTGTTGATTTACCTGATTCTCTTCTTCATTATTTGTTCATTTTTGTCACTTATGTTGTTTTTCTTTCATCCATGTGGTTGCTTTATTTGTTAATTTTCTGTTAACTTGATTTTGTTGATTATTTTCTTCATTTTCTGTTAACTTTTATTGATTTTGTTGCTTATTTTGTTATTTTTCTGCATAACTTTGTTAATTTTTGTCAGTTTTGTCGCTTATTTTGTTAATTTCTTTGATGTCTTTGTTACTTTTTCTTGATTTTTTTTACTCATTTGGTTCACTTACTTGATCATTTTGCCTTTTGTATGCATTTCGTTGCTTATAACATCCACTCATTTGATTTGACTTTGCCCCCATTTTGTTCATTTTTGCTCACCTTTGTGATTACTTCATGACATTTTTCTTCCTCTAACAAACCTGAACGAAAGAAATCAGTAACCAGAGCACAGTCAATGAAGTGTCTGATGCTCAAAAATTCCAAGAGGATCCAGAAAGCACTAAAAATATCCCCACTGTTCAAATGAGATAACTCCTCTGTTGAATCTGAATTCACAGGAGCGCTGTATAGGAAATCAACACTCCTGAAAATATAATTACTTCAGAGATCCCAGCATCATTCCCCCAGTCAAATGTTTGCAGAAGTGCCTCCATAACGTACACAAGCCATCATCTTCACTCACTAGTTAGTCACGCATGACAAAAACTTCACGCTTATTCTCCATCTGATGTGATGCCATGATCCTCCCCACTCCCCAAGTGTTGTAATCTCCATGGGTGTGGGGCGTTTCTCATGTAACACATATGTGGAGTAAACAGCTCCACATAAGGAGAGGGTTTGCAAAAACAAACATGCATTGTAAAATTGAAGTCAAATACAGCTCGTTATGATTTTCCACCTGTTGGAGTTTGGTTGAAGCAGATGTTAAGAGTCTGGTTTCTTCATTATAGGCTCTTCATGATGGAACAGATGGGGTTACATCTGTGTAAATCAACCCCAAAGAAGTCAAACTAGTCTGCTTTAACACTTGAAAATCCTCATACTGTGCTTATTTATAGAACTGCATGATCTCAATAGGAACATAACTTTACCTTCTGTCCATTCAATCATTCCTAAGTACTGTGAATTAAATCAACGGTTGCCAGTGAAGCCCAGCAGTACCAGCCTGTACTTTTAAGGCATCTATCGTATCTATCCGAAATGAAAGAGAATTAAAGACGCATATAAATGATGAGAATGCGCTCTTACCTGTTCCTCTGACAGTTTCCCAGTGTGAAATGTTTTGTTTTGGTTTTTTTGGTTTTTTTTTTTTTGTTTTTTTTGCTGCTGCGTGTGTCAGAGTTGCCGTGATTCGGAGCTCGGAGGAGGGCAACAGCTCGCTCTCACCGCGGCCAAACGCGTCTCAAGTCAACTTATGTGAAAACAACCTGTCAGTATTTTCCTTCTGCCAGACGACGGACAAGAGCTCATTTTAGTCCTTCGGAAATGCTCTGTTGCGCTCACTCTGCGCCGATGCTCGCCCATATATGGTCATAGGAAGTGCGCGGATACTTCATGAGTCCATGCGAAGGTGGGAAATGTGGCGGTGTGTGACCGGGAGCTTTGCAACGCATTCGAGGTGTCGTTAAGGTGCCTGTTCCGTGGTAAGAACCTAAATTAACGTTTTTTTTTTTTCGTGAGTCGACGTTTTTTGTTATTATTTCGTGGTATATTTTTTGTTGATTTTGTTCAATTTTGTTCCTTTTTTCAATTTGTTGATTATTCTGTTCATTTATTTTCCATTTTATTAATTGTTTCGTTAGTTTTTGTGTTTTTTTTAAGTATTTTGCTCATTTTCTGGATTATTGTTTTCATTTCTCGTCCATTTTGTTGTTTTATGTGATCCCTTTTGGCTTTAATCATTATTTTTGTTTATTTTTAAAATTATTTTTGCTCATTTTCTTAGTTATTTTTGTATCCTTCCTGTTCATTTACTGTACTTCGTCGTTTTGTTGATTTTCTGTCGTTTTTTATTAATTTGTTCCTTTTTGTTAATTTCATCCATTCTTCGTTGTTTTTTGTTCAAATTCCTTATTATTTGGTTATTTTTGTCCATTTTCTCTATTATATTGTTGTGTATTTTTTCACTATCTTCACTATTTTGTTCATTTCGGTTCCATTTTATTGTTTAATTTGTTCCTTTTGGCTTTATTAATAATTTTGCTTATTTTTTTAATTATTTGTTCTTTTTCATAATTATTTTTGTTCATTTCTTGTTCATTTCTTTCATTATTTTATTTACTCGTCTTCATTTTCTGGTTATTTTGTTAATCTTTTGGTCATTTCAATTAGGCGCCACGTTTTTGTTTGACTCCTGTACTGAAAAACTTATTGAAACAATATTCATGGGTTGAAATTCAGTGTACACAAGGAGAGATTGTACAGTACAGAGCTTGACTACTGGTGAGAACTGGAAAATAGTAGAGCGTTTTAATACAATGTTGCTGTGGTTTACGGGTTGCACCTGAACGCATCATTTGACTGTTGCTGAGGGATGTCGCGGAGAAAAATCCTCCCGGCAACGCAGGGGAGCACGTTAAGCTGTCAATCAAAGAGCCACCGAGGACTTGTACTTTTTGGGTCTAATTAGTTCCAAAGTGTTCAAAAATGTCATTAAATATTTATTGGTGGAAGTTTTGCTTTAAATATAATATTATTAACATCTAATACTGAATTTTGCAAATGCTGCTTTACATTACATTTGTCTGCATAATAAGACTCTTCTTTGTATTAGTCTGTAAACTTACATGTTATTCCAATTTGTGTATTTTTTGTAATTTAGGGTTGCATGATGACACAATGTGATTTGGGTTATCCAAAGCCTTCAAAACTGCTAACATTTTTTCTTTTTTTTTGTTTTGTTGACCTTTTTCCCTTATTTTTTCCAGTTATTTTTAGTGTTTTGCTCACTTTAACAAGTTTCTTAATTTTTGTTGTTAAATTTAGTTTGGTAAATTGGATTTATTGCTTATTTTCACTTTTTTGTGATGGATTTTGTGAATTTTTCCACAATTTTGTATGTTTTCTTTTTTTTTCTTTTTTATTTCTTGACTTGTTTCTTGTTGCATTTATGTTTTCTTGTCTCAGTTATTTTGATATTTTTGTTCATTTTATTCCTTATATTGTTCAGTTTCATTCATTCATGTTTGTTTTTTTTCCTTCATTTCTGTTTTAGTGTATTTTTTCTGTCGATTTTGTTTAGTTCCAGTTCATTTTTGCTCATTTTATTTAATTTTTAATTTTTTTTTTGTCTGGTATGTACAAGTTCATTCTCATTTTGTTCATTGTGTGGTCACATTTCCATAAATTTTTGTTTGATATGTTCTATTTGTTCCTTATGGAGTCAGAAAGAGAGATATTTCTCCAGTACTGGCTTCTCTTCATTGGCTACCTGCAAAGTTTAGAATAGAATTTAAACTCCTCCTGTTAAATTACAAAGCCCTAAACAATAAGGCTCCATCCAATATGAAAGACCTTATTGTTCCCTAAAAACCAATCAGAAATCTTCACTCTCTGTGTTCTGAGAATCTCTAAAGCTAGACTGGGAGGCAGAGCCTTCAGTTACCAAGCGGAACCAACTCCCAGTCTGGGTCCCATATGCAGACACACTCTGTACCTGTTTCCTTTTTGACAAAGCATATACTTAGGACTAGGTCAGGTGACACTTAACCCTTCCTTAGTTCTCCTGCATAGTCCTAGGGTGCTTGGGGACTCTGATGCACTGAGCCTCCCTCTTTGTCTCTGTCCGTCCTTGCCCTTATTTCCTTGTTATCTTTATTGTGTTATTAATTTTGTGGCTTCCCTGTAGTTCTGTGCTTCCTCCCTCTCTTCGTGCAGGTCTCTAGATGTCCTTGATGTGTGGTTGCTGGTTGTGGACCGGTCCAGTGTCTGTGTTGTTTATTACTCTTGTGTTTTGTCTGTCCGCTAAGGCAGGCAGATGGCCTCTGAGGCAGATGCAGAGCCTACCCCCCGCCCCCCAATCGGCCTTGGTTTGCACTCCGTATAGACTTGAGACTTCAGCCTTGAATTGAGAAGCGCCTAGAGATGATGTTAGGTTATGATTGGCACCATACAACTACAATTTAATTGAAAAATTGAAAAAAAAGTGTATTTTCATTGTCATTTTTATGCAATTTTACCCAAATATTTGGGTAATTTAAATTCATTAGTTACTAAGTTTTGTTAGCATTCTTAATAATGTTGTCACATTTTATTCAACATTGCCAATGTGTTACTAGTTTTGTTTGAATACATCAAGTTCCTCCATTTTTTTTAAACACAATTTGATCATTTTGGTAATTATCTCATTAATTTTTCTTCCATTTATAGTTCATTTTGTTTATTTTCTGTAATATTTGCTTTTAATTTTCTTGATTACTTGCTGATTTTTGACTTTTGCATTTTTCTGATTCGTTTTAATCATTTTTTTACATTAATTTCTCCACTTATTTTTAATTTTTCTTCATTTTCTTGATCATTTTGTTACATTTTTGGTCAGTATTTTCAATTTGTCACAATTCATCATTTTGTTCAGTTGCATAAATTCCTTCCATTTGTTTTAACATTTTGCTCATTTTCATAGCTATTTGTTAATTTTTCTTCACTTCATTGCCTATTTAGTTTATTTTCATTCCTCTATAGATTATTTTGTTATTTTTCCCATTTATCTTGTCAACATGTTGCTCATTACCTTTTATCGTCTTCAGTGTGTTGTTCTTTGTTTATTTTAAATTTTGTCCTATATTCTGTCATTACGTTTTTTTTTCTTGCTTTATGGTCAATTTTGTTAATTTTCTTGCTCACTGTGTTCATTTTTTGTTCGATTTTACTTTTTTGCTCAAGTTGCTAATTTTCTTTATGTATTTAATGCATCCAGCACAAACTGATGCATAAAGAGTTCTCTCAAATGCAGAAAATGTGTTTATCGCTCAATGTCAGCCAAACCCTGCAGCCTTGAGTATAAAAATCCTGTTCTTATCCTGCCTTTGACACTTGTGCATCTATTTCTGTTACTTGTCTTTTGAATTAAACTCTCCATATGCAAAATGAGTAGTTCATACACAGCGAAACCTCGTGTTACTAGACTCATCAGGCATTTTCCCACTCTTGTGTTTTCACTTTGGGGTGCATGTACAGAAGGGCAGTAGCACATGTGCTTTAAATAGACACAGGAACATTAATTATACGCTTGTCTGGGGAGAGGTGCCTCAGTGTAAGCTCAGAAATGATTTCACACATACACATAACAGAAGCTCCTCTCACTATGTAATACGACTCCCGATTTACAAATGGCTTCCTCCACATGCATCAATGAGGCCAAAGTAGCATCCTGTCATCAGGGAGTGTTCATTACCACTGCTTACCTGCAACATTTTACATGAATAATAAAGTATTCATTACACTACAGAGAGACGTTTAAATCAGTTGCTTTGTGCTAATAATGGTCAGGTATCAGAACATCTAATCTTCCATCTGTTCCGTGGTAAAAGTGCACAGAAAATCCCTGCCACACTGCCTGATTTAATAAAAGGTTTAAAACCATTTTGGTGCCACTTTGTGTTCCTATGAAGGTCAAAGCAAAAGCACAATATTCCAGCCGTACATGGAACACAGGTCCTTAAAGCTGATGGAAGCTGCAGGTCAATCATTCTCACTGATTTTTACTTTAATAACTTTTGTACCTGATAAAGTGATCCTCAAGTGGGTCGTGATTCAATAATCAGCAGTGTTAAGGACTGGATGTACAGTACGTTTTGTCAGTTTTGTCTGGTGACTTTTATGAGAAATTATGTAATTTCACCTTTTCAGAATGATTTTCCTGGGCTGAATTGTGTCATTTTCTTATGCAATACTGAAAAACAGGACTGATTATTTTAACCTAGCACAAAGTTAGGGAGTGGGGTAATAACCAATGAACCAAATGCAATGTACTGTCCTGGACACACATGCAGTACGTTGTACTTGGTACAGTACAGTACCAAATACAACGTACTGCACGTGTGTCTGTCCAAACATTTGGCTCTGTATTGCCAAAGTCCGTGGACCCAAACTAACCAAACTTGGCACATGGGTAGTCAGGTTAGGAGGAAGGGTTACTATGGTGACCACCACCTAATTTGCATATTAAATAGGTAATTGCAAAAAACTATTTTGCCCTATAGTACCAAAACCACTGTAACTACAGGCACCAAATTTTAATATGTGATAGATTAGACTCCAGGACACCTCACACTCATCAGATGACCTTGACCTTGAAGATCAGTAGGGCATGAGATTATTGCAATTTGACCTACATACATTTCTAGCTGCTGTGAGACTGAAAATGATATGTACCCCTGGGTTACTGATTAAGATGATTCTAAATATGCTGTGACCTTAAAGGAAAAAGGTCAAGGCCATCATCAATTTTGTGGTTGTACGCATGTCCTCTGTATTTCAAGTCCCAAACTAAATTGGCAGATGGGTAGCCATGGTTGGGGGTAGGGTTTCTATGGCAACCACCACCTAATTTACATATTAATTAGGTTGCAGCATTAATATTTGCAGCAACATATTTTGACCTTGGTCATGATCAACTTCAAAACTGGGCATAGTTTTTTTTGCCTGAGTGGGTCAGGATCAACAGTCGTCATTGTTTAGGATTTTTTTTTTTTTATTTGCTTTTTTATTTTGCTTGCTTGTTTAACTTTAACCCAAACTGAGCATAAAGTAGGCTACTTCAATGGAGAATTGCTGCTGCTTTTCAACATTGAAGCTATTAATACATCATTCTTTAGTGAGTTATGACTGTCAGGAAATTATCTATGGACAAATGGCAACTCATTTTTTTTAGTAATAATCACCAATTTGACAGACCAGTTGTATGTTTTTTTTTGTTTTATCTTTAGTGTGCTCTGAGAAAGCATGCGATTTCACCTAGACTGAATGTGTTGTTTTCTAATGCAATATTTTGAAACAGGTTACTGATTTTATTAATGCTTGACGCTTGAGTGGGTCATGATCAATAATCACCAGTGATTGACATTGCTAAGGACCTTCTTTTAATTTGTTTTTGCCCACTTTATGGCCACAATGTGCACAAAATAGGCTACTTCCATGGAAAATTGCTAGTGATTTTTGCCTTAAAGCTATTAACACATCCTGATGGAGTGAGGTATAGCCCTATAATCACCTATGTTAAGGATGTGCTGCTCATTTCTCAATTTTGGTCTCACAAAGCATGTGACAGATTGTATCTCCTCAGCTGAATGTCACTCCTTTCTAATTAAATACTTCAAAACGAGCAGGGAAGAAGCTACTTTAAAGAACAAATGGCTACTGACTTTTCTTTCCAAAGCTATTAATACTTGATGACTGAGTGGGTCATGATCAATAATTGCCACTGATTGCCAGTGTTAAGGACCCTTTTTTGTCCACTTTATACCTAAAAGTAGGCTACGTTAATGGAAAATGGCTGCTGATTTTCTCTTTAAAGCTATTGGTCCTTCAGCGAGTCATGACTTAGTAATGACCAGCATTAAGCATCTTGTATGTATTTTGTTTGGTGTGCATAAGACATAGGATTAATAGAGATATCACTTGATTATGTTAAGGACATGTTATTTGTTTTACCGTCACCAAAGAAGTTGTGTTTTCGTCAGGGGCAGGATTGGTCAGAAATGGCACAAGGACCAATCGATTTGCTTCTTGGAGTGATCTGCATCATCATCTGGATCCAGAAGATTTTTAAAAGATTCTTCACTGTTGTGAGATAGGACCAAATTCAACATTTGTCCTTGTAGTGTCACAAATATCACCCTGAAAATTTAGCCAAAACCACACGATAACACCATAATAGATTCTATCAAAAACACATCCAGAATGCTTGCACTTACAGGGGTTGAGGAAAAATAGCTACTGTAAGGTAGTATTAAAAAAAGCTATAGTCATGAAACTGACACCAAATTGTAGTAGAAAATCTGCTGATTGAGTAATGTGCCCATGGATTTGACTCAGATCCAGAAGAAAACCACCATTATGAAAATATTATTTTTGGTGAATATTATTGAACTTATAATCATATGTATGTGTTTTGAAATGCTAATGGTAGGTTTTCAATATCACAGAATCCAATAATGAAGGTCAAATAAATTTAAGGATATTATTTTTTGTGCGATAACATTATCCACGAAATGAGCATAGGTTCAAATCGTAATGGTACTGTAGGTTTTCACTATGAAGAGAAACTGAGCCGTGTTGGCAGAGGTCTGCGCTTTATGAAGGCTTTCTAGTTTTAATATTGATCTCACAAAGCTTCTGAACTGATTTAGAATAATCTTTATCAATCAATAAAACCATAGAAATATTTGTTTGGTTGTTTTTTGGTATAGTTTTACCAGTTAACTGAATTTAAATGATGCAACATTTCTTATAAAAAAAACAATATTACATAAAACACAACAGTCTTATTCATTGTTTGGTTCATTTGTGTTTTACTTGATTATTTTGTGTTTTTTGCATTGGTTGTGTTGTTCTTTTTATTTTGTTAAATATTTTCTGTATTTTCTTGATTGATTGATTGATGAGATTTCGGCCTTGAATTGTGAAGCGCCTAGAGATAATCGGCGATTATGATTGGCGCTATACAAATAAAGATTGATTGATCATTTTGTATTTGTGTTGAAGGTTATTTTGTTCATGTTTGTTATTGTTGATCTATTGCTCATAGCACTAAATCAGTATAGACAGAAAGTCTTCATTCTAATGCATCTTACTTTACTCACATTTAATAAATAAATTGCATAAAATATAGGCTCCAGCACCCCCCCGACCCTCACGAGGATTAAGGGGTAGACAATGTCTTGTGTACTGTATAACTAAATTCTGGTTATTTTGTTGCTTGTTTTGTTGTTTTTTCCTTATTCTTAATTCTTTTGCTATTTTTTGTTGCCTTTACAAACTGCAGGAAAGGCACAAACTACATACATTTATATACAATTCTCCCAAAAATGAAGTGTTTGACATTCAAAAATTAGGAAGAGGATCCAGAGCTGTCGACTAAAAAATGTCCTCCAGTTGTTCAAATTAAACCGACATCTTTTCAAATAGTGCCACTGATTAAAACTGGATGCACTGTCAGGTCATAACGGGATAATCGTCAACGTTAAGAACCTATTTCTGTATCTTTGTCTTGAAAGAAAGAATGCAATTTTTCCCCTTGTGATTGAACGTGTCCTGAGTTGTAAAAAAAAGAGGCAGACAAAACAGGAACAGGCTGACAGAGCTGGCGTCTTACATCACACGGTTCACTAATAAGGGGAAACAAAAGGACGGCTTCCCTCTGATTCTGATGTGTTTTGACATCATGGGCATAGGTTTTGTTTTAATGTGGTTGGGGGCATTTCTAGTCGGGATCCTCCTGGAAATTTTAACCTTGAACAGGCAGATATAAAAGAGGACATGGGAAATGAGCACTTGTGAGATGTGGTATGTGTGACTTCCAAGACGAAAGGCAGCAGGTAGCAGCTTTTAATGCTTACGAGTAGCCTATTCTATTATTCTGAATATGATGAGATTCTGAATTTGACAGGTATCAGCAGGGACGTGTACAGACAGACCCCTGGTGGTGCTGAAGCACCTGCCCTTTTGCCATGAGTGCCCTTTT
>JAQQAE010022895.1:0-10160 GCA_029823295.1 Pseudamia nigra
GGTCAGCTTTGTTGTTGTTGTAAAGTGCTCTATAAATAAAGTTTCATTCATTCATTCATTCATTCATTCATTCATTCTTCCTGTGGTGTGCAGTGTTTCCTGTAGGGGGCGGGGCTACCTGTAGCATCAATATTCTACGTGTGGTGTGCGGTGTTACCTGTAGGGGGCGGGGTTACCTGTGGTGTGCGGTGTTACCTGTAGGGGGCGGGGTTACCTACATTTCCGTCCCTGCGGAACGAAGATGTTCAGGTACAGACAGTCTTCGCTGCCCCGGGTGTTTGTTTGCAGCAGCGTCACCTGGAGGCAGCGCTCCCGATACTTGGTCGCCTTCAGGACACCTGAAACACAGGTACACATCCACCTGTTGAACTGAGGTTCCCAAACTGAGGGTCAGAACCCAAAATGGGTTCTGTTGCCTTTTGTAACATGACGTTGATTTTCTTAATGATTATATTCCGTTTTTGTCCATAAATAAACGTGGATGATCTCCGGAGATGCCTGATGGACGCTCTTGAACATTGGTATCATTTAGTGATTTGTTTCCAGCACAGTGCATTCTGGGAGTTGTAGTTGTCTCGTGAGTTGACCTACCGCTCCATCCAGGATGAGGTCTGGGTTTTTCCCACCTTGCAGGTACGTCGGCGAAGGGGACCCCTTTGAAGACGTCGACACTGCTGAACAGCCCCGTTTTGTGGTTTTTCCCCTCGACCTGCCCCGCCTCCGTCTGCACCACCCCCAGCTGCAAAAACAACACCCATCCAAATCTCAAACGGTGCTCACTGGATTATTAATATGATCATTATTCATATCACTCAAATGTTACCACCCCACATTCCAAAAAGTTAAGATTTAAATAAAACAAAGTACAATTACTTTCAAATCTCTTAAACCAATATTTCATTCAACATTTTAAAATTCAGTGTAAAATATCAACTCATCTTAAATTTGATGGCAGCAACACACCTCAAAAAAGTTGGAACAGGGACAACAAAAGGCAGGAAAAGCAATAAACACAAATCAAAACCAACTGGAGGAGGATTGGACAACTAACTAGGTTAACTGGAAACAGGTCAGTAACGTGACACTGTGAAGACTTTGAAGATTCACCATCTGCAGTGTGTAATCATCAAAAGATCCAGAGAATCCAGAGGAAGGTCAAAGGTCAACTTCTGGACGCATTCATCTGACCTCGGAACATTTAACATTTTGTCTCCGATCATTTAAATGTTTGTTCAGATCAGACGGTGGTGTTTGTGGATGACACAGTGAACTGTGTCCCTGAACCCACGCAGTGATTTCCACTGGAGAATCATGTCTGTTTTTAATGCAGTTCCACCTGAGGACCCCAAGCTCACCAGCATCCAGTTTGACCTTTGACCTTCCTCCTGATTCTCTGAATCTTTTGATGCTCTTCTTAATGACTTAAAGGTCTACATCCTGCCGTCTTTTGGGATAGGTGATGCTATTGGTTTTCAACAGGGGGCGCTGCTGAAGATGTAATACCTCTAAACTGTCTGAACTGATGTACTAGAAAGTTGCCGTGTTTATAAACTATTATGGGATGTTCATATTACCGGCCTTTGGGATAGGTGGCGCTACTGCTTCGCACAAGGGAAAAGTACACAAACCAAATTAGATGCAAAACGAAGAAAAATGAACAAAAATAAGTCCATCCACCATCTTCATCTTATCCTGCTCAGGGTCTCGGGGGCAGCAGCTTAAGCAGAGAAGCCCACACATCCCTCTCACCAGCCCCCTCCTCCAGCTCCTCTGGGGGACCCCTGTGTTCCCAGCCGAGAGACATAGTCCCTCCAGGGTGTCCTGGGTCTGCCCCAGGGCCGCCTCCCAGTTGGAGCTAGTATTGGGAACCAGGGATTGGCCAACCCAGGCCCCCGCCTTCAGGTGCCACTCAAACCACACGGCACCGGACCTTTATGACCCTTCCTGCAGGTGGTGGGTCCACAGTAAGACATAGTCATAAGGGTCTAATGAATCATTCTTAGTCTGACCTGTCACCTAGGTCCAGTTGGTCTTGGGAGACCCTACCAGGGGGGAATTGCTCCGGACAACATAGCCCCTAGCATCACTCAGGCACACAAACTCCTCCACCAAAATAAGTCAGTCAAGAAAATTTTAAAAATTAACAAAAGCCAAAACTTTTAGGCATTTTTCTCCATTTCACAAATTGGAGCCACAGTTAGTAATAACATGCACGGTGTCCTTGTACAAACCACTGTATGTAAAGTACTGTATAAATTGTGTGGTTGATTGATGATTTTGTATTTTTATATGATCAAAATGTAACTAAAGTATAATTATGATTGTATTCCACTAAACAGCCCTTCACGTAGTAAATGACGACCACAACAAACAGAATAAAACTCCAACCAGAATCATCGACCGTCGAAAACCTCCTCCGCTCTGAACATCATCTCATCCATTTACATCATGAGCAGCTGAGTTTTACCTTGGCAGCCGAGGCCGAGTTCAACCCAACAGCGACCAGAACCAGCAACAGCATCACGGTGACGAACAGCGAGGCGTCGGCAGCAGAATGTGTCCTGGTCGACTGAACCCCGGCTCATATTGAACCTGCTCAAACGTCTTATCAGGCGAATGCGGAGCAGATAACGGGACCAAGCGACAGGAAGCCGGTAGCACAGCCCCATATGGAAAGGTATTCACAAACCCCACTATTAAATAATGATAGTTATGTATAATTATGCCAACAAGAATAATGGCATTGTGCTCAAATGCAACCTGCAATTCCAGTGAAGTTGGGACATTTTGTAAAACATAAATAAAAACAGATACAATTATGTTCACATTCTTTTCTACCTACATTCAACTGAATCCACAAAAAGACAAGATATGGAATGTTTTTGGTAAATGTTCACTCATTTTGAATTTGATGCCTGCAACACGTTCCATTAGAGTTGGGACAGGTTCAGCTAAAGACTTTGGAAGTTGAGGAATGATTAAAAAAAACCCTGTTTGTAACATTCACAGGTGAACAGTTCACTGGAAACAAGTGAGCGTCATGATTGGTATAAAAGGAGAATCTCTGAAAGGCTCAGTGGTTCATAATGATGTGGTGAGATTCAACACTGTGTCAACAAATAGTCCAACAGTTTAAGAACAATATTTATCAATGTACAACTACAAGGAATTGATGGATTTCATCATCTACATTCATAATATCATCAAAAGACATTTCTACAAGTAAGAAAACCAACATTGAATGTCCGTGACCTTCAGCCCCTCAGGCGGCACTGCATTAAAAACCCACATCATTGTGTAAAGGATTTGATGATGTGGGTTCAGGAACACAGTCCATCTGTACACGTACAAGATAAAACTCTACCATGTAAAGTGAAAAACATATATGAACAACATCCAGAGATGTCCTAACTCATCTGAGATGAATCTGACCAGAAAAAACATTTACTAGTGTTTGTGTAAATCATGGACGTCGTGTCCCCTGGATAAAGAGGAAAAGGACCAAACAGATTGGAGGTGTGTGGTTTTCCTTCTATCGACTGCACTGGGAATTTGGTTTGAAGACGTTTCGCTACTGACTGTTTTCAGGAAGCGTCTTCAGGTTAAAAAGTCTCACGCAGTCTTTAAACCAAATTTCCAGCCCAGTCGACAAAAGGAAAACCACACGCCTTGGATACCACGACCTGGACGACTGAGAATCTTGACAGACACGACCAAACAGATTGTTACCAGGTCAAAGTTCAAAGGTGTGATGCATTATGAAGAACAAAATATGACAACGGAGACTCCGGACTGCTGAGACACTGAAGTCATACATCAACAAGAATGGGATCGAATTCACCGACAAAGCTTCAACAATTAGTGTGGTCAGTTCATAAACACTTACTGAGTGTTGATAAAAGGAAAGACATGACCCTGTCCCAGCTTTAATGGAACGTGTTGTTAAAAAGAAAGGTGGTGGTAGTATTATGTAGGAGAAGACGTAGAGCCTGAGCATAAAACCATGTGATGCAAAGATGATTCAGAAGATCCTTATGACTACGTCTTCCTGTGGACCCCCCACCTGCAGGAAGGGTCATAAGGGTCCAGTGCTGTGTGGTTTGGGTGGGAACTGAAGGCAGCAAGGGCCTGGGTGGTCCAATCCCTGGTTGGCTAAACTAGCTCCAACTCAAAGGAGACCCTGGGGCAGGCCCAGGACACACTGTAGGGACAATGTCTCTCGGCTGGCCTGAGAACACTTGGGGGACCCCCCAGAGGAGCTGGAGAAGGTGGCTGGGGAGAGAGACCGAGACTCAAGACCCTCCCCAGGAGAAGAGGAAGATGATGGATGGACGTGTCCCAAAATAAGATCCCATTGGTCAGAATTAAAGGGGGCGGAGCCTCAGCTCTTCATTCATTTGGATTAATTTACTGGAAAATGAAAAAAGGTGAAGAGGGTTTAAATGGTTTGTGTTTAAAGGAGGTTTCTTCATTCACTTTAGTTCATGTTTGATGAAAATTCTTGTTTTTTATGATTTTTTTGGTAATAACTGGTGTTTGTATTTGTGTTCATCAGGGTTTCAGCTCAAAACCAGTAGCAGTACGACGACGAAAGACAAAAACCATAGAACTACGAGAGCAAAACCTTTAGCAGCTGGAATATTTTAGTGAAAAAGTCTTCATATTAAAAGAACGCAATGATAATAGTACAACATTAAATCTAATGGGAATAAACTGTTAATGTCATGAGAACAAGATCAATATTTAAAGGAAAAATAATGAAACCATGACTATTTTGGAATGAAAAAGTTTAATATTACTGTAGCTGGTTTCATCAGGACCAGGCAGCCTTTACAGATTAAAAAGACATTTATGGAAAAAAAATAAAATCTAAAGCCCCTCTGTTCATCCTCTTAATTTTTTTTTGTCAACATTGTAAATTATTTTGTTGATTAAGTACTAACTTTAACTTTGTTCAATATTTGGTTCACTTTTAATATATTTTTGTTTTTTTCATAAAGGTTTTTGTTCTTTTTGGTCATTTCTTTTATTACTTTTTCAGTTTTGTGTCAATGTCAGGTTATTCTTTTGTTCATTTATTTTATTTCACTCATTACTTTATTCATTATTGTTAATTTTCTTTACTTTCTCGTTCATTTTTGCCATTTTCTCTGATTATTTGGTTGGTTTTGCTTCACTTTCTTGACTGTTTTATTTAGTCATTTTTTTGTTTAATATTTTTTTCATTTTAATTATTTTAATGCTCACTTAAATGTTTTATTCACTTTGTGTTTTTTTGTGGGTTAGTATCACATCATTCCTGTTGATATTTTTTTTTGGATTGCATTAGAAGAAAATAAAGTCCAAATAAAATTCTTCCTTCATAAATCGCAGACCGTCCTAATATGTTGCTTCCATCTGCAGATGAAGCCACAAGGGCCGCTGAAGTGGAACTAAAGAACCACGTGTGGCCCTGGAACCACAGGTTGCACACCTCTGATCACGACAAACGACATTTCATCCTGGGTGTCGATGAATCATGTCAAACCTGGACGATTCAGCCGGTTCTGTCTCTTTTCTGGAGCGGCGGCAGGTTTAATTTTTTACCATCGTCGGTCTGAGTTCATTTTATCACCTGGACTGAGAACAGACGCAGCTGCTGCCGTGGGACAGAACGATGCCGGTGAAAAGGAAAACAGGGGAGCAGATGGTCACGTGGGGCAAAAACGGGGCAGATGAAAACCTCGAGTCTCTGACGGTTTCATT
Source organism: Pseudamia nigra (assembly GCA_029823295.1). Taxonomy (NCBI): domain Eukaryota; kingdom Metazoa; phylum Chordata; class Actinopteri; order Kurtiformes; family Apogonidae; genus Pseudamia; species Pseudamia nigra. The sequence goes on from JAQQAE010022895.1 coordinate 5,746, forward strand.
TCAGAATGAAGGAAAACGCAGCATCACATCACAGCTGCTGGAGTATGACTCAACTTTTTTGAAACATGTTGGCATCAATTTAAAATGCAGCTTGAGTGAAATCTGTTGCACTATAATGATCCTACAAAGTGAAACGCGCAGCTTCAGCTCATCTGCACTTTATTTGTAGAATCGTTGTGTGCTAATGCTAATGCTAACGCCAATGCAGCCCCGTACCACCACAGACGCTGATCACATGACGGATGGTGGGTTGTTTAAGCATTTCTCCATCCATCCATCATCTTCCTCTTATCCTGGTCGGGGTTTCAGGGGCAGCAGCTTGAGCCCAGACTCCCCTCTCCCCAGCCCCCTCCTCCAGCTCCTCTGGGGGGTCCCTGAGGCATTCCAAGGCCCGCCGAGGGACATAGTCCCTTCAGCGTATCCTGGGTCTGCCTCAGATTAAGCTAGTTTTGGCAACCGGGGATTGGACCACTCAGGCCTCCGTCTGCGATTGGCACCCAACCCACACAGCACAGGACCTTTATGACCCTTCCTGCGGGCGGGGGGCCCACAGGAAGGCATCTTCATAAATATGTTTATTTGAGAATAAAATGTCACAAAAATCAAAACACAAATTCTGCTTATGACCTTAAATGTTAGTTTTTGTCGTTATTCTGAATTTACATTGTGCTACTGTGAAGAAAATGTGTTGAAACAGAAAATACTGTCACACTGTAAACTCACTGCGATGATACGTTCAGGTACAATGGGACAAATGAGATTTCACTTATTCCGCTCCAACTATTTTCAGTGTCTTAACAATATGACATTGATTAACAGAAAGAAACATTTAACATGACATAAGATTTATTCAGTGGTTCTGGAAAGAGTCGTTTATGAAATCCTTTCTTCACCTTCCCCTTCATCTCAGGTTATGTACAATCATTGTTTCATATAAAAATCGTAGTAAAACCAACACTATTAAATGTTAAATGATTTTAATCGCCCCAAATTAAAACATTATTTGAGAACGTTATTAAGTTCTTACTTTAAAACTGTTTAAATGAAATGCTGCCACTTTCTCGTTGTATTTTTGAGAAAACAAACGCCTCAGAGGTGTTTTGTCCGTTGGCTCCGCTTTTTCCGTGCGACCCTGAACGCCTCCTGACTTTGATTGGCAGGTGGACTGTGTGGGTTTCGTGTTACTCAACATGGCTGCGTCCTGCTGGGATCAACAGGTCTGAAGGTAAAACTACTTTTCTCTTTTTCACCAAGTTTCAGCGATTCTTTTATTTTAATCAACTCTTCCCGGTGGTTTGTGAAAAACCGGCAGGGAGCGCGCGGCCGCAGGCGGGAACGCGCCGCTGTCAGGTGACATGTTTGTGAACGAGCCCAAAAGTGACAGCTCAGCTGTTAGCACGCTAGCCTGTTAGCTGAGCGGGCTTTATGTCAGAGTTCCACAGTCTGATGCGGACTGGACGCTTTATGTCACACTTGCGCACTTTGTACGACTTTCCTGACGTCATGGCATTTGTATTCACGCTTGCAAACTTGTAGTTGCAGCACTGACGCGCATGCGCAGTCGCCATATTGGCGAGGTATCCTGTACCGTGCATCAACAGAAATGTTTCATGTTTGTTCTTGTGTTCCACCTTTTAAGATGATTTAAACAAAGTAAGAACTCAGCCGAATTAACATATGTGAGACAAAGAGTTAATCCGTAATGTTTTTGATGGGATAAATACTTAGTATGTGTTGCTTAAGGATGAATAAACTTTATTTTAGGCTAAAACAAAGTGGAGTTTTGGGTAAGTACAGTTATATAACTGTTAACTACTGCCAATGTTCTTAATAATTCACCTCTGTTTCCATCCATCATCTTCCGCTTATCCTGGTCAGGGTCTTGGGGGCAGTAGAGTAGAGAAGTCCAGAGCCCCCTCCCACAGCTCCTCTGGGGGGACCCCCAGGTGTTCCCAGGCCAGCCAAGAGACATAGTCCCTCCAGTGTGTCCTGGGTCTGCCCCAGGGCCTTCTCCCAGTTGGAGGTAGTTTTCTCAGTCAGGGATTGGACCACCCCCACCATCAGCTGCCACCCAAACCACACAGCACTGGACCCTTATGACCCTTCCTGCAGGTGGTGGGTCCACAGGGAGACATAGTCATAAGGGTCTTCTGAATTTCTCTTAGTCTGAATCTGTCACCTGGGATTAATTTGTCTTGGGAGACCCTACCAGGGAGAATTACCCCCAACAACATACAGTTCCCTCCGAAACGACTGGAACAGCAAGGCCAATTCCTTTACTTTTGCTGTACAATGAAAACATTAGAGTTTGACATTAACTAATGAATATGAGACAAAAGATCAGTATTTCAGCTTTTATTTCCAGGGATTTACATCAAAATCGGTTACAGAACTTAGAAGATGCACGTTTTTGTGTGTTTTGAGTCGTCGTCTTGTTACATGATGAAGGATCTTCCCGATCAGTTTAGTTGTGTCTCTCTTTAAATTTGCAGGCAAAATATTTGTGTCGACTTTTGAGTCCATCATGTGTTTAATCATCAGTGAAGATCAATGACCTCGTCCCAGAAGAAGCCATGCAAGTCCAAGTCATGACATGACATCACCTCCTCTGTGTTTGGCATCATGAGCAGATCATTTCTTTCTCCACACTTTAGTCTTTCCATCACTTTGATAAAGGTTCATCTTTGTCTCATCAGTCCATAAAACTTTGTCCCAGAACTTTTAAGACTTGTCTTTGTATTTTTGGTCAAATTCCAATCTGTTCTTCCTGTTCTTATTGCTAATGAGTGGGGACCAACAATTTTATCCACGTCTGTATGTGCAGGTGAACACACACCATGTCCAGGGAACAGGTGAGCATCGGCGAGCTCCTCCTCTCATTGGACAGCCCTGAGCTGCAGGAGGCGGAGCAAGTCAGAGCGTCCGTCAACCAGCAGCTGAGTTCAGGTACCAGGTGTCAAAGGTCAACAATGTCTGTCAGTGACTCCGAGTAGATGTCATTTCTTCCCCGTGTTTGTCGCTCGACTTTGTTGAAGGCGTGAGCGTGTCCACGTCTCTAACGCTGCAGTCCTTGTCTCAGACAGAGGAGGCGCCGTCCTGTCCAGTCTGGTGGAGCATTACCTGGACTCGTCGTCCTCTCAAGCCGTCCTCCTCCTGTCGTCCATCAGAGAGCCTCATCACAAGGTCAGACCCGGGAACAAGCACTTTATAATCTTAACCCTCGTCTGGTGTCGGGTCAAATTGACCCTTTGTCATATATGTGTAAAGAGAAGCTGTGTGGTGTAAAAACGCCAGGGAGTAGAATCAGTACCGGAGTAAAAGGAAGTACAAGTACTCAAATAAAAGTACTTGAGGTAGTGAGTAACTTTATATCACAGAACAGATTCATTTTCACTTTTTTGGGTGATTTGTTCATTTTTGCGGTTTATTTTATTCATTTATTTTTTTAACCTTGTTTTGCTCTTGTTTCGTCATCATATTGTTCATTGTTGCTTGTTTACTTCATTTTTTTTTCTTTTTGCTTATTTTTTGGATCAGTTTGTTGCTTATTTTGTTGGTTTTGCAAGCTGAATTTTCATTTTTCCTTCATATTTGTTCATTTTCTTGGTTATTTTCGTTCAACTTATGCTTTGTTCATTTCGTGGATAGTTTAGTTTTTTTGTGCAGTTTTGTTTATTAATGATCATTTTGTTTTATTTTCTGAATTATTTTGTTCATTTTCTTGGTTATTTTGTTCATTATGAAGATAATTTTCATCCTTTTTTTTTTCTTCAGTGTTGTTCATTGTTTTCATTTTTACATATTTTGTTTGTTTTGGTGATGATTTTGTTTCTTTTTTTCCACATGGCACATTTTTTCTTGACAAATATGTGACAGGGTCAATTTGACCCAAATACCACACGAGGGTTAATGAAGTGTTCATAAAAATAAGTACCTGAGTGCGTACGTTGCAAGTGTAGTAAATTTAACTTGCTAAGTACAAAATATAATAACGTTTCAAGAAATCTTTAACAGTTCTTGAAGGAAAACCACTTCAATGGCAGTGTTGAAATATGCAGATTTAGTTAAGTAGAATCTGTAGAATCTGTAGGACATGTTCAACACAGTCACTGCAAAGTTTGTCCACATCATATGAAATCTGGGTATGTTTACAAACTGGAGGGTTTTTTTTCTGGCTTCATCCTACCTGCTCTTTGGTTCAGAATCAGTATGACAGTACTATGTTGTAGGATGTTTCAGCCGTGTCTCAATCATAGTCTGTATATATGAATCATAGACTCTATATATTAATCATAGTCTGTATATATTAATCATAATCTGTTTATATAACTGGACAAAGTGACGTCATCCGTTAGTTTGTGAAGGGTCGTTTTGAGGTCAATCAGGTCGTCACTTCCTGGACGACATATTGGAGC
>JAQQAE010022897.1:0-10160 GCA_029823295.1 Pseudamia nigra
TTTTCTTCAGAAGAAAAAAAAACCACACGCCTTGGATACTATGACCTGGATGACTGAGAATCTTCACAGACAAATGATGCATTTGAAAACTTTGCATATGACTATGTCCGTATTAGTAGAAATCTTTGAAAATATTTTATTGAAATGTTACATTCACCAGTGGCAAAAAGAAGAACCCAACTGATGTCATATAAGACGGTGTAAAAAAAAATGTATTCCTACAATTTTTAGATTTTGTGAAAGTATTGTTTACAATTTTATTATTAATAGTAAAGTGGAAACTTCTATTCTGTGTGGAAAAATATTATTTTAATAAATGTATTCACAAACCACTGTTTAATGCACAAAGCATCTACACATATAAATGATATTATTGAACACACATTAAGTTATGGCAGCTTGAGTAGGATATAAACAAATTCCCTTTAGTTTCAAAGCAGTATAAGGTCAGTATATATTATAAAGATAAAAACACTTTTTCATGTTTGTAGTAAAACATTTTAACAGCTACAACAAAATCATAAACTGAGGCAGAAAAATATTCAGATCCATGACTTAAATGTGCAGTGTGTGGAATTCAGTCATCCATTTGTAGAAAATGAATACAGTGAGCATAATTATTATTTTTTTGTTTGTAAACACCTGAGAATTAGAATCATTGTTTTTGTTATTTCAGAATAAGCTGCTTAATGTATGTAAACAGAGAGAGAAAGTCTCCTTCCAGAGTCCACCTTGATTCTACAGTAGCTTAAAATGAATAATCCAAACACTGACTCTGGGGAGTGTCTTCACATTTTTGCAGCCATATTAGTCTCTTCTGAACCCACTTGGATGGACAGTGTGAGGTCTGGGATGTTGAGATTTTTACATTTTGCGTCTTCAGTCCTGCAAGGCACTAAATCCTACACACTGCAGTTTGGTACCCAATACCAGAGTGTCAGAGCCCTACAAGTTCTACATTAAAAATTACATGAGAGAAAGTACTGAAAGGAAATGAAAATTATTTTTCATAACATTTTAGTGTGGCATTTCTAGACCCTCTTAAAAATCTTAAATATTGTCCACTTCGTTCTCTGTGTTCTGTTGAGTTGTTAATGCATCAATTTGTGCCTTTACTGCATTAGTTTAAGATGGGACAAAAACAATTTTTAAAAAACATGAAAATGGACAGGTTTAGCAAAAAAATTGGCAAAAAGAAACAAAAAAATGAACCGAATAATCAAAAACATGAAAAAGAACAAAACCAGAATATAAATAATCAAACAGAGATAAATCAATCCACAAAATAATCAAAGAAATTAAAAAAATAAACGAAATGAGCAAAAATGACAATAGACCAAAAATAGACCAAAAGTCGTTGTTTATATAAAACAGGATATTTAGACACCCAAAAGTTATCTGTTTGATGTATGTATTATTATGATTATGGTTATATTTATGGTTATGATTATGATTAAGCACTGCTGGCAAATAAATAAAAGAAATAATAACATATTTTTAAAGTATTCTCAAATCTTACCTATATGAAAGAAAATAATTCTAATGATTCACATATAAATATGAACATACAGTAGCATTTATGCTTGTAATGCAATAACGATACACTCCTATATTAAGTCCTGTGAAAATAATAGCATGAGTTTTATTTTCACGGCACACAAAATCCATGCCAACCATATCACTTATAACAAACAGTATAGTTTAGTTTGTGTCAATAAGGCTGTCATCCACAACCCACCAAGACTCAAGACCAAACGGTTTGTTATGTGTGTTGCAATACTGCCAAACCGCCTGTAGGAGGGGCAAGAGCACAGAGTGTCCAGAAGAGGAAATAATGAAATAAATAAATAAATGTAAGCGAAGTTCCCGGATGTACAGTACTGCACCTCCCCCCCGCCTTCGCCTCGTCTCTCCTCCCCTCCGCCACCGCCTGCTTGTCAAACCGAGCCTCCTCCTCCGCTTACTGTCCCCTCCCAGCGGGTCTCCCTGCTTTTGCCACTGCAGTGAAAGCCTCGGCATAGGAGAGACAGTCAGGGAGAGAGAGCCGTAAGCTGGGTATACACCGAGAACGAGACCTCAGAGAGCGATACGACCGTATTTGTTGTGTTTCTCGCCACAGCTCGGCGGCCTCCAGACTCCTCCTGTTGAACTGCTTTTCCGTTCACATCGCCTGGATTTCATCATCCGACCTGCAAGATGGTAAGCAGCTACGGCTTCTATTTTCACCCGCCGCCGACTGGTAAACACACAAGCGGGCAGGCCTACGTTTTAGTGTGTCGAATACGGTGGTATTTTGACAGCCCCCTTTTTTTCTAGTGAGTGCTTTGTCAACAGACGATCATGTAGAACTCAGGCGAAGAGGAAAAGCTTTTCTCACCTTCTTCGACTCCCTGCCGCGCTCTGTGCAATACCCCAGGGCTGTCAGTAGCCTAAAGCCTATGGCCCAGATATTCTTATCCCTTCTCGGCATCGCCTACACTCTTATTAGCAACGAGGCCTGTGCAAATTAGTTTTCGTGGCAAGAAAAGGAACGCTAAGGCCCAGGTTAGCGACTAATTGTGGCAGATTTAGACATACACAAGAAAATGTACGTATCCTCGAGTTGAGCTATGCCCTAGCGCTGAAATTCGCGCTGGATCAAACCCATAATTACGTTTAGGATCATTTAATGGCTTCGAGGAAGCGTCAGGCTGTGTTGATAGTTGCAGCATTGTTTCATCCAGGCACATAAGGTTTGATGTCAGGGCCGAGGCTACATTTGTCTCATTTTACAGAGGCTCCGGAGGAAGCTACCGTAGGAAGGACTGACTCGTGCTGTCACGGTTAATTGGTCAGTGAAGCTTATACATAAATGTATAAATATGAAGGTGAGTTTCCTAGTAACCCTTGACCATCCATGTAGAGGCCATTAACCAGTGCCCAGGCCTTCGTCATCGGTCAACTTATAAACATAAAAAAACAGATAAACCAACATGTCCGTATAACCAGAAACAGAGCCGTAGCTACAAACTACACCGCAAGGCCCATGCACAGATTCCCCCCGTGCTAGCCACTCATCGCACCCCGTAACAACCGTATTTCTATAAAATAAGTGAATCTGAAGTACACAGATGTAAAATGCATATTATATGCAACAAACTGGTTTGGAGCGAATACATCAGGCTCATCAGAAGCTATATCTAATGCACTGTAGGCTGCATTAGATGTAGCTTTCATAAGGTGAAGAAGCAGTGTCTCATTCCTGATTTGTCATTTTTTTTTGTCATGGGTACCTCGAGAATAATTGCATATTTTCACAATCGTTAAGAACATCCAGGTGGATGCTGCAAGCGTCAGATCAGTCATCTGACCAATCACATGAGCTAACTGTCCCCTATGCATGTTAACTCTTGTAAAAAAAATGACCTCTAACAAGCTTTTTGTCAAAATCCAGGAAATTTGTTTTTTTTCTAGTTCCATCAACTACACCAGTCAAATGTTTGGACACATCTCCTTTAGTGGTTTTTCTTTATTTTTACTCATTTCACCACTGCACATGAATACTGGAGACATCCAAACTGAAAGAACGTGGATATGGAGAACATGGAATTATGTAGTGAACTACAAAGTGTTTAACAACCCAGAACATGTGCTATATTTTGAATTGCCCAAAGTAGCCACATTTAGCTTTGTTGATGGCTTTGTACACTCATGGCATTCTCTCATCAGATTCACATGGTAGTCACCTGGAATAGTTTCCAAATCACAGGTAAATTTAATTGTATAAGTAAAATTTCTTGTCTTCTTTATGTGCTTTAGACCATCCGTTGTTTTGTGCAGAGGAAAAATGGATGCAGAGTCAACAGCCCTGTTAGTGTGCCTTGACAAAAGTTATTTTGTGCCATTTCTCTTAATGTGCTTTAGATCATCATGTCCTGATGGTTTAAAAAGGACTCTCCCAAGAAAGGAAGACCAAGAGCGATCTATGCTGCAGATGATATATTTATTAGAATTACCAACTAAACCTGTCACCATATTCAATTAATCAACTTATCCAACTTATCACCTCACTGAAGATGTGCTTATTTACATGAGAAAAAAACTACACTGAGAGTGTGTTATTGGTTGTGCATCTTTTCCGCTCTTGTCTCGTGTCTATGATTGACAGGGAGGAGTCAAAAGCATTGGAAAGGCATGTCACAGGCACTTAAAGTTAATTGGCTCTCCTTGTTCAGTCAACTTACACCCAAAATAATTCAACATGTGCAATGTGAAGTTTGGCTTTGAAATGGCTCTATTTTTAAAAAAAATTATTACAAATGACAGTATTTTAAAAACATGATGTTAATATTGTTAATACCATTTATTGCAATAATTTCGAGAGCAATGTGTCAAGTTACAAAAAAAAAGTTAACATGACAGGCCTATTACCAGCATCACAAACTGGAGATGATACTCATCATAGCCAGTTTCAGTAGTGTTTGATGGTTTTTGCGGGTTGAGAACCATGCCACTACAAATACATAAAATAAAAGGGATTTGTACAGTTGTTGCAGTGGCACTAATTGGGCTATTGACACTGTACCTGCCCTTGTCTGTGAAGATTCTCAGTCATCCAAGTCATGGTATCCAAGGTGTGTGGTTTTCCTTCTGTCGACTGGACTGGAAATTTGGTTTGAAGACGTTTCACTACCTATCCAGGGAGCTTCTTCAGTTCTAACTGGTCTCATGCAGGCATCCAGAATTTGCGACTCATCTCAACTCAGCTGGAAATCTGCTCGATGTGCGGTGGTTCCCACCCAGATTTTTCAGTCTTAATGTCGTTCCAACAAAAATTGTGCTGATTCAACATGTCACCAGGACTCAGTCTCAGCAATGTGCGACGGTCGCGACTCGACTTCGCGACTTGATCATTGTTGGACAAGTGTGTCACAACGCAATCAATGTTTACTGTCAATAGGTGGCGCCAGTTCCCAGGCGTGAGTCGTGGTGTCAATATGCAGCTGTGTGCGAGGTATGTTCAATTATGCACGAGACGACCGGACTCATAGAGTTGAGTTGGGATCAGTCACGATTCTCTATGTGCAGCTGGCCTAACACCTTTTAGGATGAAAAGGTGGAGTCCTGAGCCACAGAGTATAAATTCTGGATGCCTGCATGAGATCACTTGGAACTGAAGAAGCTCCATGAATAGGTAGTGAAACGTCTTCAAACCAAATTTCCAGTCCAGTCGACAGAAGGAAAGCCACACACCTTGTGTACCAACCCGTCCTCTGCATAAGGCAACTGATGGTCTAAAGCACATTAAGAAGGCAAGAAATGGCACAAATATACTTTTGACAATGCACAGTTGTGATTTGAAAACTGTTCCAGATCACTACCTTGGGTATCTAGTAAAATAATGCAAATTTTATGATTATTTATGACAAAAAAACTGTTAAACTTTTTTGGCTTATTTAGTTCCTAGGCTTTAAGCCTAGGTGTCACAGCAGTTATGTATAGGTGTGTGTGTCAGGCAGTCAGTGAGTGAGTCAGTTAGTCAGCAAAGAACTGCAGGAGCAGTACCAACGTGGGGGCAGTGTTGTGCAGAATAGCCCAATGCCAGAAGCAGAAGAAGAACAAGACCTGCAATGCAGGGAAAATTAATACTCGCCACTAGCGGTTAAACTTCACCAAGCAGTGCCAAAAAAAATCATGTTATAGTGTTTTTAGTGTAAACACTTAACCAGAACCGCTGTCGAACATGTCTCAGTTGAAACTATGCCCACATTGAATCAATAGAAGATACAAAGGTCTGACTCCACTGGCGAGTCTACTTAGCTTAGTGACATCTCAATTGGGGACTGCTCTACGATCTGACACCCCTGTGTTGCGACATCTCGCTTCCACAGCCAGAGCTTTTTACGTACCCTCATGCCCTTGGTACTCCGGCTGATGCGCCATGCCCTTGGTACTCTGGCTCCAGCCCAGTGCCCTTGGTGCTCCAGCCCGGGCTTCGTGCCCAGAGTCAAGCCTACCGGCCTCGCTCTCCACCCTTGGTACTCCAGCGGGAGAGGGGCGACATGCGGCAAGACCCCTGGTGGGCGTGAGGCTGGCTGACAATTCTTGGATTGAGGGCTGACTTTCAGTATATCACAGCAAAACCCTGACCTATTGTATCAGTCCTATAATCCAGTGAGGAACTTATAGTGGCTCGCAGCAGTGTCCCCTCCCCTATGTACTGTTGGAACATAGAGGTGTTGGAATATAGAGCTGTACTGTAATCAAATCTGTCTGTATCTAAAGCCTAGGTTTGGGGGCCTGCCCCAAGGCCACCGCTGCTTGTTTATGATAATGACATTGAATGATGCATCATTTGATGAGTTATGTAATGCACACTTAAAATGTGCATTTCACTTTCAATGGTGATTGTTCTGACCTTTTTCAAAGAAGTAAATTTACTGAGTAAACTTAAGACCTGCTCCACAGCTGGATGTTGTACTAAATACTGAATTGGATTTTTAAATGCTGATTGTTTTGGAACAAGGACAAACCAGTAGCCAATTAATCAACTTAGGTCATCCCTGGGACTCATCACAATCATTCTGACTTTGGAAAGACTTTCACTTTGATGATCTTTCAGTTTTAGAAACTAAATGTGTTGAACATCTAAATGAAATCAATAACTCTGAATCACTGAACATTAGATATGGAGGAGTTAATACATATGCAGCTTAGCATTAAACTAACTTGTTTATCATTTGCACTGGTTTTTTTTTTCATCTTAGAAGCTGTTTAATGTTTGTCAACATCAAACTCTGTTGATACTGATACTAAACCTTTTATCAGCACTGATTAATCTGTCAAGCCAATGCTGTCTAAGATATTTTGCAAAGCTTTCCAAATAATCCAACAGGTGTCCTTCTTAGACCAGGACCCATAATTACAGATAACACTTGTGGGACAACCACCAGCAGCCAGCTGTGTCTATAGGTACAATACCACTAATGGTCACTAGATGCTGTCTTCAAAAAACCCCCATTGATTTCCTTACAATAAACCTGACAATGTGTCACCATGTTGTCAGTCACTATACACTGCCTGGCCAAAACAAAGGTCACCACCTGGATTTAACTAAGCAAATAGGTATGAGGCTCCCATTGGATAATTCATACATGGGTAATTATGTTTCAGCTGGCAACAAATGATATAAGGATAGTGGCGAACCATCATCTTTGAAGAAAAAATGTGATTGGAAAAAAATCTTGAATGATCATGACCAGTAATCACTTAAATGTGTGGTGAGATCAAATTGTAAAAAAAAAACAACATTAGAACTCAGGACTGTGCTTAATAGTGAAAGTAAAAGCATTTCCTTTCATGTGCTGGAGAACACTTTGCACAGTGGTCTGACTCTCCCATCATCAATTCAAGATCTTGGCAAAAAAATGAATGCAACTCTGGACTTAAATAAATGTTAAGACATTGCAGAAGCTTATTTAATCAGTGCCACAGCAAATATGTGTTGTAATCAAAGCTAATGGCAGTCCAACAAAATATTATGCTCCCTGGGCAAACTGGAGCCTTTTTTTCTGATTAGCCTCACTGATAAGTGGTTTTCTTAAGGCTACACAGCTATTTAGTCCTAATCCCTTGAGCTGTGTTGCATTGTGTGCGTGGAAATGCTTTTAATTTCACTATTAAACATAGTGTGGTGTTCTACTGTTTTTGTTTTTACAATTTTATTTCACCACACATTTAAGTGATTACCGGTCATGATCATTCAAAACTTTTTTCCAACCACATTTTGTATTCGAAGATGATGGTTCACCACTATCCTTATATCACTTGTTGCCAGCTGAATCATAATCAACCGTGCAGAAATTATCCACTGGGAGCCTCATACCCATCTGCTTACTTAAATACAGGTGGTGACCTTTTTTTTTTGACAAGGCAATGTATTTAGTAAATGTTTACTAAAATTGGCTTATAAATTACTCTATTAAAATTTTGGAGCTAAAGGAAGCTTTTATGTCTGTTATGTAGACATTGATTGATGTGTGTTTCAGACTTTCAAAACTTAAATTTATTTGAGGTTTTTTTATTCTAGACTGACATCTATAAGCTACAATATTAGTAATTTTTGTTATGATAACTAGAGCAGGGGTGCTCATTACGTGGACCGCGATTGACTCGTCGATCGCGACGGTAGTGTCGGTCGACTGTGTGACATTTAAAAAAATAGATGTCAGCCTATCATCTATCCCATCACTTGATTGATTTACAGCAGGTGTGCTCAATGCGTCGAGTAGTGTGGGTAGATTGCATGACATTAAAAAAAAAAAATAGACGTCAGCTTATCATCCATCCTGTCACTTGATTGAGTTACAGGGCAGCCAATCAAATGACATCTGACTTTTTCTGACACTTAGGTTGTTTGTGCATGCGCAGTGACCTATGTGCAGCAAAACGTTTTTTTCTCTTAAACTTAAGAAAGGGTATTAAAATGAGTGGGGGAGCTGGACCAAGCAAGAAGACAAAAACTTAATCACTTTCATACAGAATGGGAGGACTTTTTTCACGATTGTCAGCAGTCATTGTTCACAACATACTTCAAAAGTGAAAGCCGCCACCAAAGCATCGTTCCGGGTGAGTCGAATCATCAGCGTAAACTCAGGTAATGACAAAAAATGTACATAGTTAAGTGTGTTGTGCAATATTGGCTCATGTCTGTGAAGATTCTCAGTTGTCCACGTCATGGTATTCAAGGCATGTGGTATTCCTTGTGTCGACTGGATTGGAAATTTGGTTTGAACACCGGCAGCTGCGCCGGCGGTGCGCCCTCCCTCCTACTGTGCTGTGGTGGGTGGGAACGGGATGGAGGCCCGGGGAACGTTAGTGCCGACGGGGAGCAGACAACCCCAGCGCCTGGCATCCTGGAATGCAGCGTCTGAACTTAGGGGAACAAAGGCGATAGATCCGGTCGCTTCCGTCGTGTATCGGGAAGCCACGCATTCCCATGGCCGGGGGACTGGGGCGCGTGCGCTTCAGTGGCCAAACCTAATTTCCAGTAGGTAGATCATTTTGACTTGGTTATTTTATAAGTAGCTCACATGAGGGAAAAAGTATGAGCAGCCCTGAACTAGAGGCTGTCAAAGAGTTTTTTTAATGCAAATGTAATATCACATTTATTGGCTTTCATTACATCAGGTTAATAAACCTGGGTTAACATAACACGGTTATTATAGCCCATGTTATCACTAACTGAATATTGTGTGCACCAGTGGCCTAATTAGTCTTCCAGTTAGGCTACCAAGCATGGAGTGTTTTATACATTTCACAACACGAATATTATTTTATCAAACAGAACTGTACATGTGAGTATTTGAAATTACCCAGCAGTGTTAATATTTGCTCAATGGCAGTGTGGCTGGTGTTGGTGGTAGCACGGTGAGTCCCAGAGCTGAAAGGGAACACCTTGAACTCTGGCACCAAGCAAAAAATAAAAAATGGCATACAACACAACTTCTTTTCCAACCTATGGGTGATGTTCTGCTGATGACAGTCCATGTAGCTGTTGGGAACTATTGTCTCAGTTATTGCCTTGAAACACCTGTAAAAATGTGACATGTACCTAAGAGGAGTCTTTTTACTCCACGCCAGGGCCAAAAGTTAATAGCAAAATCCTCTGTGTCGTGGTAAAACTTGCCTTTTTATTATTGGTACATTAAAAAAACAGAAAAGGCCCTTAACATTGAAGATCTTCAGATTTTTGTATTTGGCCTGCAGAATTCTCAACTTCCTGCCAGAGAGTAAAAACTTGGGGCATGTGCGTCCTCAAGACAGTGTGCCAACTTGCGGCCTGTCAGAATGTATACTTCTCAGCTGCAGGGAGAGGCTGGGGGCACACAGACACACATTGCTTAAGCTTGTATTGGAATGATTTGATGCTAAGGGGACCATATGCTGCATAGCAATCATGCACCACTTACAGATTGAGCCTTAGCTAATGTAAAGCCACAGTGAACCACCAGTAGAAATGATGATCAACAGTGATCCACACTGTACTTCCAACCTGCCCACTCAGTCTGGATTTACTCTTCTCACTGGCCATTGCACTCTTTGATTTCTACCAGAACCATAGTTCTTACATACATCCTCTGATGCTTGTCCTTGGACACATCATCAGTGATAGTACCTGG
>JAQQAE010022898.1:0-10159 GCA_029823295.1 Pseudamia nigra
TCCAGTTTAAAATCACTGTCCATCTTAAAACCTAGGTTAGTAACAGTCTCTTTTACATACGGCACTAAGGGCCCCAAATCACTAAATGGGGGCCCCCCGGATGCACTGGGACTAAACACCATCGCCTCAGTTTTACTCTCATTGAGACTCAAGAAGTTTACTGCCATCCACGCCCTGATGTCATCAAGACAAGCAAAGAGGGATTTCAATGAGAAACCATCTTCCTGATTTACAGGTATATAAATCTGGCTGTCATCAGCATAAAAATGAAAAGAGATCCCATGCTTCTTAAGAACAAATCCCAAGAGGAGCATATACAGGGTAAACAAAAGGGGCCCTGACCATACCACCAAAGTCATGGATTCCCACACACAGACAGGGTTCATGTCCTTTTTTCATATTGTGCATTTCAGTGTAACCCTCACCACACTGCCTTTTTCCATAACACTAACCAAGTAAAGCCTATACCTAATGAAACTCTATACAGCCAGAAAACATGGCAACATGTGCAGTGTGCCTGTCACCGCCGGGATATTATACACTTTTTGCATCTTGGAAGTACTGAGCACTTTGAAATACTACAACTCAGTGTCCTGGACTCACACCAAAGTTTGCTAAAGGAGTGAGGACGTGTTGGTTAAATAAAAACCTGGCATCAAGCTTTTCTATTAGCTAGAAAATCCAACAGTTTGAAGATGGACCAGAGTCCAAGCAAAATAATCAGACCAAAATAATTCCAGAAAAAATATGGTTCCCCTGGTATTTTAGAGAAAAGTTCCATGTAAGTCTGTAGTCATTTTATTATGTTCTTTTACACTTTTGCAGCAACCTCACTTTGAAGATGTCATCCATGCTCTTTGATCCATAGCAATTGTAGTTGAAAGGAAAGTGCCAGGTGTCAGTTCTTTGAAAGTCACCTCCACAACTTCTTGGAATGAATGTTGCCAGATGATAAACAGAAGCTTTAATCACATCACTTAATGGAAGCACAGATCACAAATGTCAAAAGAAACACACAGGGCTACACAGGTAACCCCTGTGTCTAAATTACCTGTACATGGTTTTTTTTTTCAGTGTTTGAGACAACAAACAGTACCAAACCATTAACCTTATACACTGCAAGTCAGAAGAATGGACACATCCTTCAGTTTTTTGGACTGACTAACCTTCACTTATTAAGCAGGGTGTTGCATCCGATTTTGATCCAGGCACTATCATTCTGACTAGAAATCAACCTGGGACCACTGCTGTTCAGTATGAGGTTGAGATTAGTGCTATTTGAAGGGAGTATTTTTCATTAATTTTTTTCCCAGCCAGCATTTCACAAAAAAACTGCTATCCACCAGTTGCATTTTCACTCATCTTTCAAGACCCATAGAAAATGTTTCTTCAGGAGTCGAAAGACAGTGAATTTATCAAAAGAAAGAACAGACCTTCAGCTTTCAGTCACAAAAATCCATTTCATTCTAGCGTCAATTAAAAAATGCATTTTTCATTCTTCTTGTGAGACACTCATTCTTTTATGAGACATATAATGTCTTATTTACTGTTTCATCTGTGCCGTTTCTCTTGGTCTTTTTCATGTTGTCATACATGTTTCCACTCTGTGTGTTTTATTGCAGCTTACTGCAGCCACAGCTTATCATAGCTTCACTGCAGGTCCGTGCCTATTGCTTCGGTTTTTGCTTTGGCTGTGCCTCTTACTGTATTTTACGTATCTGTGTCCCCCTCTGCCCCTCTCACCTCTTTGACTGTTGGTGTGTTCATGTGTTTCACTGTTGGTTGCTGTTTCATATAGTGTAGAATGTAACTGGTGCTGCATGGTTCTCCACAGCAAACCCACAGTAAACAGTTAGCATCCCAACCTTTTGGTTCAGGTCAAATATTCTTTGCTTGTTTTTCATCCTGGATCATCATATTTTTGGACAAAATGTGCACAGGTGCGGCTCACATGATAACCACGGAAACGCGGATTGCCAGAAAACCTTGTTATTGTCAGGGAAGCGTTGTTTCATGAATGACAGTCTCAACCATGACGGGGAAAGAGTTAAGTTAACTTCCTGTCATAATATGTATTTGTACAGTAGTTGGACTAGTACTAATAGAGCTATTGACTTTGCACCCATCCTTCCTCCAATGGTATGATAAGGAAATGGATGCCTAAGATCAGAGATGCATTTCATTTCTGATTATGGTAAAAAAAAAATCATGTTTTATTTACCAATTGAAGCAACTTTACTACTTATCTGTGCTTTCATGCCAATATCTCACTTTGAGTCAGGTGTGATGGATGAGGAACAGAAGAGTGACGACTTGTCGACACTGTAATGTAGTCAGTGTAACAAAGCATCACTGAAATGTGTGTGTGTGTGTGTGTGTGATACCTGTAAGGGAGACATTATCTGCATGGGCGCATGTGTTTGTTTAAGAGTGTTACTTTTTTGTCATGGCTCTAGAAAGGTGTATCCCTGCAGTTACTTTTCATCGCTGAAGAAACAGCATGGCTCCACGCAACACGGTGGAGAGTAGAGGGAACATTTCTGTCATTCTTCTGAGTTTACTTTTCTTTTGCTGCCCCATTTTTCTTTATTCCTTTATAGCATCGATCTCATGTCCCCTCCCCCACCTCCTTCTTTCACCCTCTTTCATCAGCAGAGTCTTCTTTATATGCGATGCTTTCACACAGAGCTACTTTTAACTGTTAACCTTCATTCTCTAACTCCGACGATCCATCATCACTCTGGCTTTGGTACGCATAAAGAATAACTGTACAGTACACTGTCATGTCATCAAGGACCACTTGGTGGCACTGTGGTATTTGGAATTACAGAGAGGACTTTTTTTCCCTTTTATTCCTCTGTTATTTTTCCTTTTACCTTTATTTCTGTAGTTTTAATGAAGGGGTACAAAATTATTAAAAGGTGTGAGAGGAACAAAAAAAGCTCAGGGTTAAGAAGACATTAAAATAAGGGGATATGAGGAGAGATGGAAAATAGAAAATGGGAAGCAGTGACGAGAGAGAGTACAGAACAGGGAAAAAACATTCAGACTTTTTCCCCGATATTTCCATGCCTGTGCTTCATTGCCTTTTCATTTTTATAGTACAAGGAGCACTGAAACCTGGAGTAATATAACAGAACAGCAGCACATAACTGTGACTACCCACATTCAAAATGCCAAATCTTTAATAAGAGTGCGCACTAATGCTCCCTTTTATGGCAGATATTGCAGATATTCAGATGCTGTTCCCTACAATTAGCTGTCATTCCCTCTGTCTCTCATTTCCAAAGAGATGAAAATGGCGATAATGATGCACGATTAATACTTATCTCATGCGTGATCAGTGAACATGATTTCATGGAAAAAGAGGTTTAAATTAAACTTATGCCTTTCTTAGCCTGTATTTACTGATACAAAGTAAATTGGGAAAAGTCCTCCTTAAACTGAAGCTTATATGGTGATGCATTAACATCCATCAACACATGCAACTGCGACGTGTTTAAACAGTCACCACATATTTGGGAGGAGCAGAGAACTTCACTTACCAGCAGCAGCAGCTTTCACTGACAAATTAGCAATTTATTAGACTCACACTCTCAGGCATAGTGAGCGGGGAGATTGTCTGGGGTATGCGCTGGGTCACGTTGATGCCCTTTACATCATTCAGAAGTAAAAAAGAGAAATTTTTTAATGCATTTTAAGAATATGAAATTATATTGCTTGTTTTGCTCTTTTTCATGCATTTAGTGGATTCTTTTGTTCTTATTATTTTGCTCATTTTGCTTATTTTATTTGTCATTCGCTTCATTTATTTCATATTTTGTTCAGTATCATTCATTTTGTTGATCATTTATTTCATTTTTGGTCATTACCCTTGCTATTTTGTTCACTTTGGGTCATTTGCTGGATTATTTGGTCCATTTTGCTCATGTCGTGGACTATTTCATTTTGTGGACTATTGGTTTGATTTTTTTGTTAATTATTTTATATGTCTATTTTCCTGCTCATTCTGTTCATTTACTTCATGCTTTCCATGCTTATTTTGTTCATTTTTTTGTCATTACTTTTGCTATTTTGATAATTTTTGGTCATTTTGTGGAGTATTTTTACTGTCTGTTAGTTAGCAAGATTAGTCAAAAAGCTGAACAGATTTTGATTAACTTTTCAGGGAAGGTGTGACATGAGACAAGGAACAGATGATTAAATTTTCACCATCTCAGTGCACAGTGTATTTTTACACTGGGCTGAAGGCGCTTCAACACTCAGGGCCACGTCCACAGAAACTGCACTGCATCTGATAATTACGCCAGAAATTATTGGCACAGGCAGCCTGCTCCTTTTTTGCAACCAAGTCACTGAAGATTTAGTGTTAATATTATACAGATGCAAAAAATGCTCACAAAGTGCTGAACCCGAGTGCTATTTGTTCATCTTACTGTATATCAGAGTCCAGTGCTTCTCATTTCAACACAGACTGCTTTGAAAGGGAACCTTCAGTAATAGCAAAGTTTAGACTGATTCTGCAGGTAAAACACACATTGGATCATTAACACAGTGACCTCATATTTATAGACTTTACAACAAACCTCTGATAAATGAGTGTGAGGGAGTGTGAGCATTTTCAGCACCCGCAAAGGTCCACATTCTGAAATACTACAATATTTGTCTCACAAAATGGTGATTTAAGATTTTTATCAGGTGAGAATATGGTGGATTAAAATTAAAGCCTCCAATCGATTTATCACAATGAAGCCTATTTTGTGAAATGATCTGATGATTTAGGACATACATGGAATCAGGGTAAAATTATATTGATGACTGTTGTCAGGTTCTGCAAAAAGGCTGTTTTGCACTGTGTGAATTCAGACCCGATTGGCAGCCATGCACACCCCCGGAATGTGCAAGCGATTGTGGCCAGAGATCGTGCCCTGTATCCCCCCCACCACCACCCACACACACACACACACACACACACACACTGTTTTATGACCACCCTGTGCTGTCGTGCCTCAGTTGGGTTTCAAACATGTTTGATTTCCATCCAACTGCTGTGAGGTTTTTTTTTTTTTTACCTCACTGCAGCTGTGCAGTGGCAGGAAACAGCAAGTGAAATTAAGAGGAAAGCTATAAATGTCACAGAAATATCACATACTGGATCCAATAAGTCAGATGTGGCGAAAACTTTAAACACTTCCTAACAGTTGGACAGGCATGTACATGTACTAGTGATAGGTGTCTGTGTGTGTGTGTGTGTGTGTGTGTGGTGGAGAGAGAGAGAGAGCAGATGTGTCACATGAGGCTCTGACGGGAGAGAGGAAAAAGACAGAAAACCCACCTTTTTCCACAGAGATGGGAAAAATTATTGTATTTCTGTCCAGTATTGATTGAAAAAGACAGTTTGGATGTCCTACCGCTGGATTCACACACATTTGCAGCCAAAATGGAAACGCAAGTGCACCACAGTGCTGTAAAGAAATGCTTGCCTTCTTCCTGATTTCTTACTTTTTTGTATATTTGTCACACTTAAATCTTTCAGAACATCAAACAAATGTATACATTAGATAAAGGTAATACAAGTAAACACAAAATGCAGTTTTTATTTTGATCTTGTCAGACAGGTCCTATTTAAGTGATTTCTTGATTCAGAACATGTGTGGCAGTAATCAGGCCTGGGTGTGACAAGAGAAATTGAACTCAGCTTTTCAAAGGTGTGATAAACCACTGTTAATTTATGTTTTAACAAGGGGGGACAAGCATTTTTTTCACATAGGGCCATGTAGGTTTGATTTATTTTTTTTATTTAACCATTCAAGTTAGACAAGATTTCGGGGCCTCCCCATAAATAATCTGTTGTAACTCAACAGTTCTTGATCCAATCTGCAACAAACCTTACATGTATGTTAAAGGTCCCATCCTGAACGCAACCATATGACAATATTGTATCTCAGTTACTACCTATAAATAAGTAAAATGCTGTATCTCAGCTCCACATGATCAGATATGTCTCAAATTTCACATGTATGATAAGAGTCCATGTCTGAACACATGTGTACAACAACATTTAATATAAGTCACCTCCTGGAAACAAGAAGTGAACCTCACGGCACCGACTCATTCTGACTGAAGTGAAATTTATGGGGTGCGTTCTGCAGATGACATATATGGGCACAATGGTAGAGTGACCCCTCGGCTGCTGCCCGGATGTGGTCATGTGGGGATGCAAAGGCCAGTTCAACACTGCTTCCAGCTTTAATTATTTTGCAGATTGTTGTTGTGCAATTTCATTACTGCATTGTTAATTTTCATGAATACACTACTTATTTTTTACTTCTACCCATTATTCAGTTTTTGTTGCTTATCTTTTTTATTTTTGTGAACTTTCTTGATTATTTCTGCTCATCTTATTGCAGACAAATCAATATGATGACAGAACCTTTTCGGCTGGTCAAAAAATAATAGATTGTGTGCACAACAGGTTGAGGTATGCACACTCGAAGTGCCCTCTCGTTTTATAGTTCACTCTCTTCATTTATTTCAGACTTTATTCATGCCTGGATTATTTAGTTTATTTATGGTCTTTTCTTTTGCTATTTTGATCATTACTGGTCATTTTGGTGGAGTATATTGTTAATGTTTTTAATAATTTTGTATGTTTGTTCAAACTGTTCAAACAAATCATGCGGGCTTGTTCACAATTCACTATTTTTTCATTTTTCATTTTTTCATGAATCACTTCACTGTTGCAAATATGATTCTGTTTTACACTTGTTTCTCTGTTTGCAGGCTGGGATCCACAATTTTCAACTAATCATCCTGTCCTGAGTGTCTGTGTTTTACACAAACAGGTTCAAATATTAACAAAAACATTCAGAAAATTCCCATATGCTATACTATACTATACTATACAACCCCAAGTCTAAAAAGTTTGATTTAAGTGACATTTGTGACGATTTAATTTTTTGAAGTTGCTTGTTTAAGCCCATCATGTTAAAAAAAATAAGAAGAAGAGAAAGAATATGATGTGTTGATATACTTCTGCATAGACTGCAATGAAAAAGAACATCAAAAAAAAATTTAATAATCAGTGTCGGTTGTCCTGTTTGGATTATATTGGCTTTTCAATCTCTAAAGACGATACAATGTAAAACTACAAAACAATTGTAATATTGTCAGCAAAATAGGCAGCAGACAAGTTACAAACAGACACTGGTAGAGCCTTGGGCTAAGCGCTGTTACAAAAAACACACCATATCCAGATAAAAACAATTGTGTGGCCATGAACTCGACCAGCTGAGAAAGACGAGGGCGGTACAAGGACTTTGCTGACTCAAGACAAAAAGTTATGTACTGTAGCTTGTAGCTTAATGATTGAAGATCCACAGTGACTAAGCCCACCAACTCATTCTCATTGCAGAGCACAGCTTGAGCTTTATTGTGCTTATTAAACTGATATTGTCTCTGGGCAGACAGCTGATAAAGCTGTCAGATTTGGCAAAAATATGCAAAGATAATCTCATGTAAAAATATGTATACATGTATTTTTGCACAAATAGAAGATGGAGTAAAGCAGAAAAAGGTACAAATTTATCAACTCTGTCAACAGTAAGTTAATAGAAACTGATTTGCAGTAGTTTTGTATTTTACCGTTGAGGTCAAATTATTAGCTCCTCTATGAAAACTTTTTTTTCCACATTTTAAAGTTATTTTTATTGCAAACAACATCAGATTTTTTACGGAAAAATGACCAGGGTCGATATTATTAACCCCCAGAAGAAACTACCATTTTATTCAGGTATAGCACAAGCCACCACTCTTCACTGAGTAATGGTCAAGTTGAAAGTTAAAATTCAACATTTGATATGTATTCACTTCAAAAAGGATTTGAGGCATCACATAGAACAGCATCATGTCAAAAACAAAAGAAAATGAGTTTAGGGCTGAGAAAAGACTGTTGATGGACACAAAGAATGAGAAGGATATACGAAGTTATCAAAGTATCCAGATGAAAATGATTTATCCACACACAACAGGAACAAAATGCTTTTCTTCAATGTAACTGTAAACATTTGAGACTCTTTTCTGTTCATTTTTGGTCATTACATTCGTTGTTTTGTCCAGTTTTGTTCATTTGGTCCATTGTTTTGTGCATTTTGTGGATTAATTTGTCCTTTTTTGTTCAATTTGGTACATTTTTTTTTCTTGTTCTGCTCATTTGCATTAATTTAGTTGATGTTTCCCAATTATTTTGTTTATTTATGCCAGTTTTATAGCTCATTCTGTTTTATTTCATATGTATTGTCGTTGAGTAAGTGTGCTAAGACATGTGGGATACATTGGCACTGTTCCAATTTTTGGAGTGTCTCATTAGCAGGTTTAGGTCAGCTGTACTGGAGACAAACATCCTCTATGGTAGAGATGGATGTCCCAACCAGAAGTCCATTTTTTTTCTAGTGAGAGGAAAAACTGTGACTACATTTTAAAAAAAGGCATAATGCTCCTGTTTTTAACAAGTCAGTCTAGAATACTATATATTTTAACTTTGAGCTCAGAATTCCTCACAGATCATTCACTGAACAATGTGTTTAAACTCCACACTTTCAACTATATCTAAACAGGCTGTTTCAGTATCTGTTGATTTAAATGTAAATGTCTGACTGTGTCATGCCATCATGTGGACACCTTTCCAAAGACTTGGTTTACCCTGGTGGTTTTGATGGTTCTTCTCAATCCTGAAAGCCACTGACAGAAACCTAAATAATGTGTTAATTGAAAAGTTAATTGGAAAGAAGCTGACAGTGTTTCTTTATCGAATGGGTGTTTTGATTATTGACTGTCAAAGGACAAAAAAATTATATCTGATTTATCACAATGTCTCCTTTAAACATTATGACAGAAAACACCCACACGTTGGATGTTTGCACATATTGAAAAATTGACTTCAATTCTGTGTATTTTGGAATGACAGAGGGATGCGGAACATCTTTTGTGTATGTCTGTCTGTGGGGCTTATTGTCGGGGCACCACTTGTTAATTGTACAACTGAATGTACATAAGTGCATCTACTGCATGTACTGTATACTGATTTATTACAATTGTGCATACATAGAGATAATCTTGTATTACGATTGGCTCTATATAAATTGAATTGAATATAATACACATACGTATACTAATCTACCTCAGTTCAATAATGTCTATCCACATATCTGCATGTGCGAACGTGTATTATGGGCATCATGAAATACAATCATGTTCATATGTATACTATGACATGGGCATAATGCAGTACAATCTGGTACTTTACAATCCTGTGCAATACTTCATGCGGTCCCCCAACTCTTGACATATACAGTATGTGTTATGGTCTGCTCTGTGGTGTTTGCTTGTTTTTTGTATTTATGTGATCGACACCAACCTGCCACTGGGACTAGACAAGAAAATTTTCCTCCAAGCTATAATCTCATGTTTACATGTACATGTTGAGTAATATGTATTATCCTTAAAAAAAAAATCAGTAATACATTAATTAAGATACCAGTGGAAAATTTTTCAAGTGAGGTATGAACAGCTGCATGTGAGTGCGAAATTAGCGGTACGGTGCCCTCTGAAAGTATTGGAACAGCAAGGTCAATTCTTTTATTTTTGTTGTACACTGAAAACATTAGGGTTTGACATCAACAATGAATATGAGACAAAAATCATTATTTCAGCTTGTATTTCCAGGTATTTGCATCAAAATCAGTTAAAGAACTTAGAAGGTAGCACCTTTTATTTGAACCAACCCATTTTTCAAATTCGATTATTGGAACATAGGACATATGTGTTTTGCTGGTCATGTGTGTCCTATTACACTGATTATTCAAACAATAAACAGCACTGAGTGGCACAAATATTGGCCATAACCAGTACAACTATTTGGAATGTCCTGAAGAAGAAAGAAACCATTGGTGTACTGAGCAACAGACGTTAAACCGGTAGACCACAGAAAACATCAGGAGCTGACGACACAAACATTGTGAAAACTGTGAAGAAAAACCCAGTCAGTGACATCACCAACAACCTCCAGAGGAAAGGTGTGAAGGATCACAATCCACCATTCACAGAAGACTTCAGGAACAAAAGTACAGAGACTACACCAGAAGATGGAAACCACTCATTA
>JAQQAE010022899.1:0-10159 GCA_029823295.1 Pseudamia nigra
GATTGGAACTGCCAGGCAGAAGGCCTAGAGGAAGACCAAAGAGGAGATTTATGGATGTGGTGAAGGAGGACATGAAGTTGGTGTGAGAGAAGAAGATGCAGAGGATAGGGTGAGATGGAGGCATATGATTCACTGTGGCGACCCCCGAAGGGAACAGCCCAAAGGAAAAGAAGATTTTGAGGACTTTGTCACTTAGTCTGTTTAGTACAAAATCTGATATCTCAGGAACAACTCAACAGAATGTCTTAAACTGTCGTATAAATGTTCACTTGGACAAACAGATGCAAGCAGAAGCCAAAGGTCACTTTTCTGTCCTCTTTAATGAATGTGATTTCTTAGGAATGACTTCAGAGAATTTCATCAAATTCTGTACCAATGTATATTTGGACTGATGGCAGAAAGAGTTCAGAGCTAAAAAAAAAACTCTCACAAAACACATTTTCATCTTTTTGAGGGTTAATTGTTGGTTGTAGGGTTTTAGGTAAGAGGTGAGGAAATATACTGTCAGTGGTGTAGTGGTGTGCTCACAAAGATAGAGAAACGTGTGTGTGTGTGTGTGTGTGTGTCAAACTCAACCTTCTTACATCTCCATTAGAGTCTGGGCCAAGCTCTGCTGAAACATCCTGCCAAGAAACTGAGACCTCCCTACTTGCCAACACGCACACACACACACACACACACACCCTCAAATACAGTCACATATATATCTTTCTGCACTCTGAGCCTCTGTCTCTCTTTGTTTCCCTCTCAGTCTAAATCTTTGTTTTTGTCTCAAATCCCTTCCTCTCTCCATCCCTCCATCTGGTGCCCTGGATTCTCTGTCAATATCTCTCTGGCTTCCTCTCCATCAGTCATTTCACTCCTCGGTCTCTCTCCTCCCTCCACTCCTCTCCAGAGACAGACGAACCAGCCTCCCTACTGTCACTCTTTATCGTCTTCTCCTCCCTCTGCATCTTCTACCTTCCTCTATCTTATCCAAACCCACTCTCTGTCTCCGTCTCTCTCATTGAATCACGTCTCACGCCGTACTACATCAGTTATTGCCACATGGGAGTATCTTTTACCCATCATGCCCCTCGGCGTGACATCGGTGTTGGTTGATGGTGGCAAATGGGAAATTCAAGGAACCCAGAGCTCTTCTAAGAATTACACTCCTCCTGGGTCCATGACCTGAGATGTATTAGTATTGGCTGGCGAGTTAGAAAAGGAAATACGACGGTGGTGAAATCCCAGGAAAAGAGCTGAAGGAAATACAATTGTGTGAGCTCTTCAATCAGTGATGTCTAACGAAACAGTTGTGGAAACACACAATTGAAAGATGATGACAAGGTTAAATGTGACTATTGCAAAAAAGCATACTATTATCAGGATATCAACAGGTTTTTAAAATGTTGTTAATTCAGTTTTATAATACATTCAAGGACTTTCAAATCATTAAATAGGCTTAAATTTGAATGTCTTATTGTTGCTGACATTTGATCTTATTTTATTTTCCATACTTTAATTTTGTCCACATTTCTGCCGCTTTAACGGTACAAGACACATGAGTTTTTTTTAACTTTCTATCTGCACTTGTCTATTGGGAAAAATGCACATTTGTTCATTTTGCAGAATGCAGACTTGCTTAATTTGTGGATCGTTTTGGATACGCTGTCTGATTTTTGATTGTTTTGTTAATATCTCATTCATTTTCTTGACTATTTTGTCCAGTTTTGCTAATTTTCATTCATGTTTTGTACTTGTATTGCTCATTTTGATTTGATGTCTCTTCATTTTTATTGATTTTGAATAACCTTTATTCTGTACATGTAGGTGGTACATTTTACATTTTATCTTTATCTACAGAGTCAGTACAGGATTGTTCAAAACTCAGTGTTAAATTTGATTAAAATTGATCTCAAAAAGGTCTTCAGAGCATTCATATGAGTGTCTGATACATTGTATTATGTTTTATTCTGTAAGTGCAAAGTCAAATGCTTCAGTTATTGTTCTCATTGGATTTAACATTTACTATATTCACACTGAATTAGATACTTTTGTTCACCTTGCTGTAATTTTTGACAGTTTATTTGCAAAAGCAGTTCAGCAATAAGAGAACAGTTCAGTTTTCCAAAACATGAAGACGCTGGCCTGAGTTAACTACGCTTGGCTTGTTTTGAAGTATCAGACTGTGGGATTTGAATTAACTCCATTTAGGCCAATTTGGGTGAAATTCTTAGTAGTACATTTTTATTCAGAGTTTGGCTAAAGTCTAGTATCATGATGCAATTGATTACAATTATTGAAATTCAGAATGTTTGACTATAATTATTATTTGTCTAATGTTTCCTACATGTACACTTCACTGTAAATGTAATTAATGCAGCTAATTTATCCACTTTCATCACCTCTGAGCGTTGTTTCTGATCTGTGCTAATA
Organism: Pseudamia nigra; assembly: GCA_029823295.1. Lineage (NCBI taxonomy): Eukaryota > Metazoa > Chordata > Actinopteri > Kurtiformes > Apogonidae > Pseudamia > Pseudamia nigra. Next base: position 2,419 of record JAQQAE010022899.1, read on the forward strand.
ATTTAAAATGAATGAATAAAAACTGTGATTGCAGTGTTGACTTAACCTTGCATTTTCCACCACGTTAACATCAGTTGCTGTTGAGTCAAATGTTCACAGGGGGAGAATTTGTATATGTGTAGATTTTGTTTAATCACTCCATTCTCTGTCTTTTGAAATGGGTTTTTCATATAAGGGAAGTACATCATTCAACTTTAATATGTAACTGTTAAATTCTCTGCTAATTGAAGATTTTTGTGGGCCCTTTTATTCATAATAGGTTATTTACACCAAATGGCATCTAAAATCCTCAGATCAGTATCATTCAGTTTAATTTCTTGATTAGAAACATGTTTATTCAGTGGTTGTTGTTCAAGGTAAAAAGTTATTCGAAGTGATTAAATTTTGTACTTTCTGCTAATTTTATAAATGTATAATAGCTGCATACTGCTCAAGGTTGAACTCTGCTGTCATGGCCTATTACAGAAACATGCGATGAAAGGCACAGCTCCAACTGTGCAGGATTAAATACAGGAGATCATTTCTGTGGACTTTTTCCCATTTGCATACTTGTGCTGGGTTGTGTCGTGAAGAGTCAAACCTGTTGATGCTGAGTGAAGGAGACCCAGGAAACGATAGAGGATCAGAAAGAGGTGTGATGTTCGGTCTGTCACACTAATCTACAAAACTATGACCCTGCATGTGTTGTGGAGACGCACACACATTCCAGCCGCTCTTTCCTCTCTGATAGATGGCAGTACTTAATGAAGCGTTGCTTTTGAAGTAGATAAGATGTGAACTGAAGAGGCCTCCAAATGCTAATGTCATTATGTGGGTCGATCAAGTGTTAGCTGGAAGGCATAGGAGGGAAGTTATGCAACTCACTGTCTGTGCTTTTCAAAGGGATGAACCTTTGTGGTCTTTTGAAGTTTGATCCTGGTAGATTTTATGAAGTAACATAAAAAAAAAGCAAAGAAAAAACCTAAAGCCACTACATTCAACCTCAAAAGCCTTCATTTGGCTTGACACAGTTATTACATATTCACAATATCTTCATTATTTAAGCTAACCCCCATTATTCTGCATAATCATTAGAACCGCACATGTTCGTGAAAAGTAAGATTATTGCGGGCAACAGTATGATTTTGATTCAATTCTGCATGCTCAGATAGTTCACTTAAAAATGTAAAAACTTATAAATATATAAAAATATAGCAGCACCTCTATCAGCATTAAATCCAGTATATTGCCATACAATAGAAAATGACCCTGTGGCTCCTAATTCTGGACTTTCATGTTCCAGTTTCCTGTAATTATACAATTGCACAGGATGGTGTTATGATTATGGCAATTCAGCATTTTCTATTCACTCATATAAAACAACAGGATAAAGCAGACAGAAGAATCATGTTCCTGTCAAAGTTTGAAATCTGGAACACCTTAATGGCATCATCTTGTTGCACTACTTCACTGGAGGTGCTTAGTATTGGTACCTGACATTGCTCAGTCCATCCTTTGCATATTTTAGTGATAGGATTTGTATATTTAATCTATCTGTGTATTAAGGTTGCCTTTCTGAAATAAAATCCTGGATGTCTGACAACTTTCTTCAACTAAACCCAAAATCTGAAGTCATTTTATTCAGTCCCCACTCGAAAAGACACAGTTGTGGCAAAACCTCAGTGAACAAAATGTGTCAAGCCTTTATTTGTATTGTAATTTTTGTTAATTTCATGTCAAGTGTTACTGTATGTTTGTAGTAACTAATAAATATGGCAGAAGTTAGGTCTTTTACTTCTGTGGCTGATGTCGAGAAACTTGTTCATTCATTTCTTCATTTCAATACACCTTGATTACAGTAATTCTGTTTAAACCTGTCAGGCAAGAATTAATTCACCACTTTCCTACAGCTTGTTTGAAACGTGGCAGCTCCGCTTACAGCTCATTCCACTAAATACATTCATATCATCCCAGTCCCAGCATGTTTGCACTGGTTACTCATTTTATTTCATTTAAGAATTGATTTTATTGTGACTATACTGGAAACAGGAATGCCTCCTGGACAGTGTGTATATTTGAGGTGCTCGTTGGACTGGGACATGCGTACATGTACTCCAAAAACATCAAAAACTACAAGGCATTCTTTTTCTTTCTTTGTCTTACTTTTTTTTAACAAACAGATAAAATGCCTTTATTGTCTTGGCATTGTCGTGTGGACTTAAAAACAATTCTTCACTGTGTTTTGGCAGCAAGCCTTCACCAGTGAAAAAAGATTGATTTTACAAATTTTTTAATTACCTTTAAGACCAAGCTTGGCGGTTCCCTCCTTATGTTTCTGGGTTTAACCCAATGAGATCCTCTGTCAAAGAGCTGCTGGCTATTCCAGAGGTCTGCTCTGTCTTCTTAAGATAGTTTTTTTTTTTTTTTTTTTTTTTAGGTTTGAAAGGATTAACACTTATTTAACCAAGAATTAAGAATCTCAATGAGCGTTTACACACATACATATTACATAAATTATTGGATGGTAAATAAATTACAGAATCGTGGAACTGCAAATATAGAGTGCTGTGAAAAAGATGCAGTTTTTAATTGAAGGTTTTTATTTTTAAGAGAAAAAAAATCCACACCTACATGGCCCTGTGTGAAAAAGTGCTTGCCCCCCGTTAAAACATATTAAATTAACTGTGGTTAAATTCAAGAACAAATGAGAAACAAAGTAGTTGAGATCTACCAGTCTGGAAAAGGTTTTAAAGCCATTTCTAAAGCTTTGGGACTCCAGTGAACCACAGTGAGAGCCATTATCCACAAATGGTGAAAACATGGAACAGTGGTGAACCTCCCTTTTGTCTTCCCATAATTACCTCAAGAGGTCACAAAAGACCCCACGGCAAGATCCAAAGAACTTCAAGCCTCCACCATAAGAAAGAGACTGGGCAAAAAATGTCCTGCATGGCAGAGTTCTAAACCACTTCTGACCAAAAAGAACATAAAAGCTCATCTCAGTTTTACCAGGAAAAATCTTGATGATCCCCAAGACTTGGGAAAATACTCTGTGGACTGATGAGACCAAAGTTGAACTTTTTTGGAAGGTGTGTGTCCCATTACATCTGCACACAACACAGCATTTCAGAAAAGAAAGATCATACCAACAGTAAAATGTGGTGGTGGTAGTGTGACGGTCTGAGGCTGTTTTTATTGAAGACCTGCTGTGGTAAATGGAACCATGAATTCTGCGTCCACCAAATAATCCTGAAGGAGAATGTCTGGCCAACTGTTTGTGACCTCATGCTGAAGCACACTTGGGTTCTCCAGCAAGACAATGATCCAAAACACATCAGCAAGTCCACCTCTGAGTGGCTTAAGAAAAACAAAATGAAGACTTTGGAGTGGCCCAGTCAAAGTCATGATCTGGATCCGATTGAGATGCTGTGGCCTGACCTTAAAAAAGTGGTTCATGTTTGAAAACCCAATGTGGCTGAATTGCAATAATCCTACAAAGAAGAGTGAGCCAAAATTCCTCCACAGCGCTGTCAAAGACTCATTGCCAGTTATAGTGATTGACTGATATGAGTTTTTCAGGGCCGATACCGATTATTGGTAGTTAAGGAGGCCCATAACCGATATTTGGAGCCGATATTCATTTGTCGTAAAAATGTTGACTAATAAAAACACTTAACTTCCTTTAAATGCTAAAGCATGTTCATTTAACCAAACAAATAGAAAATAAATAGGTCTAGAAGTCCATGGATCCTAGACTCACAAGTTATTGTAGTAGTCATGAGCTTGTCATGTGACTTTCACACAAACACACACTATTCTCCACATTACATACATTCAACCCATTGATAATGCATAGTCTTCTGATTTTTACATCCAGACCGGACAACTAACGTTATGGTAAAAACTAATCAGGCTCCACCTTAACGTGTTTCCCTGCAATAAAAGAAGTGAATTGAGTTTTTTACATGCTCTCTCTCAACCACACACACATGCTTTTACTATCATGGACTGTTTGACTGTCAATATTATCAGCACCTTTTTTCATGTAATTCACAGACATGTCGGGAGGGACGCAAGAGGTATCGGCGGTACGTTAGCGGCAGCTAATGTTTACTCTGCTCTATTCTGCTGCACACTGTAACATTAGTGGTAGTTGTGAGACATACAGTAGAGCACTGGGATGTTATTGCATTTTCGGGAGAGTTTTCTGCGTTTACCTTCGACACACATGCTTGCTCTCCGGAGCTTAAAACCCTTTAACACCGAACGTGTTGGCGCCGACACATTTGCGTGTCACTTACCCGGTGAGGCGGGGAAGCGAGCCCCAAGCCGGCTCTTGCTTCTGGCGTCAAGCGCCCGGCCGCCCGCGACCAGCTCCAGGGACAGTGGCAGTTGGGGAGTTTGACTGGGGCGGTTTGTTTAACCAATCAGATGGCGCTGTGGGCGGTACAATGCTGGAGACGGAAGCGGCAGGAGAGAGGGAGAGGGGCTGCTCAGCCGAAATAACCCAGTTGTTAATTGATTTCTTGATATTGGCCCGTTGGATTTAAAGAACACCGATACCGATATACATCAAAATTCCAAATATTGGCGCCGATGATCAGCCCGGCCGGTAATCAGTCGACCTCTAGCCAGTTCCCACACACACTTGAGTGCAGTTGTTGCTGCTAAGGGTGGCCCAACCAGTTATTAGGTTTAGGATTTTTTTCCCCTTAAAATAAAAACCATTTAAAAACTGCATTTTGTGTTAACTTGTGATGTCTTAAATGTATTATTTAACTTTGTTTGATGATCTGAAACATTGAAGAGTAACAAATATACAAAAAAAAGTAAGAAATCTGTAAGGGGGCAAGCACTTTTTCACAGCACTATAGCTAAATATCCATCAGAAAACGCTAATATCCATCAAAACATTTACAGCTAAATTTTTCTGTCAGCAAGTCATATTAATGTAAGTCTTACCTGGCCCCAGGATATGTATTTTAAGTTTCACATCAAAACCCCACACAGATTGTTCATTGTACATAAACTCCATATTTTCAGCTAAACAGGCTGTTTCAATGTCACATGGTTGACACGTAAATGAGTGACCGTGACCACACATCAAGGTACATTTTTAAAGAAGCTTCAGTAGTCAGTAGTTCATTGTCTGTTATTTGATTGTCATGACAGAACAATTTCCAGTTCCACTTTTTTTTAAACGGCAAACTGTGTAAAGTTTTTATATACACATCCTGTATGTAGAAGCAACTGGTGCATCATTCTTATTTCCTGTTACATTATGTTCTTTTAAGCTGTAGCAACTGTGATAAATGAATATAGAAGTGTAACAGGCTGAATAGACAGACATAAGTGTGCATCTTAAGTACACATCAACAGTATGCACAGACACATACTGTATGTACGAAATATACATGTGAAATGACAAAGGAGTGCAGATGAAGGACCGTGGTGATGGGGAGCGATTGCATGCATATTACACAGCAGTTTAACACACTGTTCCGTGACAAAAAAGGAAAAGCTTTCATCTTTTTTGTGGAGTTTTCAAAATTATGCAGTGCTCCTTCAGTCACTCTAACACCCCCCCCCCCACACACACACACACATACACACACACTAATCAGATTAGTGTGTGTCTGAACTCCTCCAAAGCCTGTCGCAAAGACACCATATGAATATTAAACACAGCTCATACCTGTGTGTTTCTGCTGATACACGGCCGCTTACAGGTACTGTATCTTATGCCATTCGTCACTAAGTGTGGACAACGCTGTCTTCACCTGTATGAGTGATTGAGATGGACGAGTTTGTGTGACTGTGTGATCCTGGCCTCTTTAATTCTCTGGTGATTGATTATCTTCCTCATCTCCTGCTGCTCCCTGGCACTGACAGCATTTGCTGGGTAACCCACGATGTGAATAACCTGCAGCTGAAACCCTCCCATGGGATACACATTTCCCATTAGGCCTTGTTGATGGCAGTGGATTTCCTAGTGTTGTCTTTTCCCGTTGCTATCACTGTCTCATGTACACCCTATTGTTCATCATATGTGTTGCAGGCTTAGAGACACAGCATCAAGCGGATGAGTGCTACGGATATAATGAATTCAGACACCAGTAAACTACATTGTACAATGAGTCCCATGTCCGCCCACTCAGTGATAACGCAACTCACACGTATGGTTTATTAAAGTCACAGATACTCACATTCCCTTATTTAAACAAGTCGTTTCTCACAGTCCAAGCTCCATTCTGTAAGATTCAGTGCATATAACAGCGGCTTCTGCTTTGAAATGTTTTCCTTTTTAAAAGTACATGGCTCAGTCTGGCAGTAGTAGTAAAGGTAGTATGCTAATGTGCACACAGATACCAGTGTTATTAGCAAGTGTAGCAGGTAATTCTTTTTAACCATTATCATTTTACTGTTAAAATGATCACTAAGCACCAAAGGATGTATGGTGACGTACAGAGCTTGCGGCTCGCCTCCCCACCTCACCGGGTTAGTGAAAGCGCCGACACGTTCGATGCTGAGGTCTAGTGTTTGCTGGAAGTTTGCGCAGAAACCTGTATATAGATCCAACTGGACAGAACACAGAAGAACGCAGAGGTGTACACGAAAACGCTTGAGTTCCCCCGGAGCCGTGGCTGGACTACAACTACTGATCAGTACCTGGACAAGATGAAGAAGCTGCGTGAGTATCACCTTTATTAAAGTGTGAGATGCTCTGATGAAGTCATACTCTTCTGCAGAGGAAAAAGACAAATTCAGGTGGTTCGACGCAGCAGCTGAAAGATTGAAATACTGTGTGTATGTGGAAATACTCTGGTGAATCATATAATGTGCAGATGATCTTGTGGGTCTTAGTCCATATATTGCTGGACTTCAACAACTTCTCACTATATGCTCTGAATATGGTGTTAAACATGATATCAAATAAATAACCGTGTTTACACATTTGACCAGATATGTGTAAACAGAGATAAACAGAGGTGTGTAGATGAGACAGACATGATACTCAAGAGTACAGTTACTTTACAATGGTAATAACTCAAGTATATGTGAAGTACTCACAAACATACATTTTTGAGTAAAACTTTGAGAACCTCATACAAGAACTATTCAAGTGGTGACAAACAGAATAGGCTCAAATATTGCATGTAGACAACGGTTTTGGCAATTTTTGCATTTATTTCCTTGATTTTTGATCATTTTGTTTCTTTGTTGTCCCTCTTGGTTATTGGCATTTTAATTTGATAAAAGTATGCTGGATTATTTTGTTCATTTTTTATTTCATTTGCTATGTCAGGTTTTTTCACTGAAACTTTTTTACTCCTGTCCATTAAGGTGTGGAGTGTGATGAAACATTTTTTACATCATCGCCGTAGCTGAGTGAGTGAACAGTACTCAACAAAACAACTACTCTTACAAATACATGTAGTTCCAAAAAAAAAAAAAAACAACCCATGTACATGTCAGTGAAGATTGTCAGTCGTCCAGGTCATTGTTTTCTTGTGAGTTTTTCTGCAGCTCCTGCTCTGATGTGTTTTCTTGACGATGTTTGTGACACATAGAAAACATATCAGTCCAGAAGGTGAAGAACCATAAGATAAAATACATGTATGCAGAGAAACACCTGACACATTTATGATTGACATGTCATATAGTGATCAAACTTTATTTATTTGTATAGCACCAATCATAATCGCTGATTATCTCTAGGCGCTTTACAATTCAAGGCCGAAATCTTATGACTATACAGAGA
>JAQQAE010022900.1:0-10159 GCA_029823295.1 Pseudamia nigra
GTTGTCCGGGTCAAAATTTGTTGTCCGATGCAAATTTTTTGCAGATTTTTTCTTTGTTATCCGAATTTTTTGTTGTCGGAAGCATTTGTTATCAGGGGCACCACTGTATTTTCTTTTCAACCCAAGCAAAAAAATTTCTGGCATTAAAAACATAAAAACTTTGAAATACACCAAAAATGCAACATTTTCCACTGCACCTCTCTTTACTCAATTTCCTTGAATTAATCTATATTATCTTCAGACAGCAGTTAATACTCTAAACCTTCCTAAATTTGTACCTTTAAATTGCAGCCTTTATTGTTACAATTGCAACTGGAACACAGGACTTTTGTGACACATTGTATGATTTCAGCTACAAATGAAACTTTTGCTCACTTAAAAAATATACATTGCAATATATATCATATTGTGGTATTGACAAAATATATTGTGATTTTTTTTTCTTTTATCACCTAGTTTATGGTAGTGCAAAAATAATAACTTGTATTTTCATAGTTATCACACACACACACATAACTCACCCCACTACCTCATAAAATAAACATGCATGGTCAGCACAAGCAAAAGTTCACCTGTAGTTAAAAAGAGAAATCATTTTATCACATTATTATTTTATTTTATCTACGTCCAAAAACCTGACATGTCAGTCCTGTATATACACTATCAATCATGCATTGATGAAGTTGCAGCTCACTGGGAGCTAATCGCAGATCAACCGGTATCAGGTTCGTACTGAGTTAATTAATGGAAATGGACAATTTAATATTTGGAGATGACGTTCGCAGTTTACCTATTAAAGCAAAAAGATGTAGGAACTGGAGAGTTTATCTGCTCTTTGCTAAAATTTAAACTGTGATCAAAATATTAAGGAATCTCCGTTATATTGAGATAAGCTTGATTAAGTAAACCAGACTACTTAAATGAAAGCTACATTAAACATTTTATTTAACATGCAGATAATCAAGAGGGCAGTATTTGTATTTTGCTCAAACACAAAGTACACCCACCCCCACACATGTACTGTGCACCAAAGGAACTTTCATCCTTTGTTGCAGTCCTGCCTTTTCTTTCTAGGGCATAGGATATGTAAATCATACTGCATTAAAAGGAAAAAAAATGAAAAGAAAGACCAGATATAACTGTGTCAGCATGACAGCAGAATAAAGACAGTACCTAAAGTAATTTTTGGATGGAGCCTCTTTTTAGCCAAGGTTCATATTTGTGACATAGCCAACACACAAATGCATAAACCCATGCCTCTCAGTGCTTACTGAGGGCACGTTTCCACAAAAGGACAGTCATGAACAATATGCCCTATAGGAAAATAGCTTGTGGTGTTTTATTAGTTTTAGGTATTTTTTCCTCCTTTTGCTATTGAAAATTCAATAAATCTGGACCAATTCCCTAACCCCGTCACACTCAAACTGTCTGGGTGCATCTTATCCTGAAGGCATTTTGTCCCCATCTCTAACACTGGCTAGTCAAATGAAGAGTAGCAATATTACAATGTGTGTCACATATCACACTGCTTATCAGGCCTCATAAGCACTTATATTCAAAAGTAATACATTAAACATAGAAACAACAAGAAGTAATATCTTTTGTTTGTTTCAGAGGCGAATCCATATGAAAATTTTAATATACAGTGTTTCTTGAGGACTGAAATATTGTGTATATGAGTCAATAAAAAAAAGGATGAATTGAAATGAAAACTGATGGAAACATGTTCCATAACACATTTACAGAACATCTTTGTAAAGGAAGGATGAATGCTCACTGTCCGAAGACTGTGCAATTCTTTAGAACTGGTATACAATAATAAAAGCCCACTGCAGACGATGAAGTCCAAAAAGGAAGGACGCAAAATGGACTTCAATATTCCGAAAATTCAATCTTTCTTTTAAAGGCTATGATGACTTAGCGGGATTTTACTGAATACTAGGTTGTTGGAGGTGCTCACAGTAGTCAGGTATATCAACAGCATGGATATAATCCCCCTCAAACTGTAGGAGAGCCAGGGTACTGTTCCATACAAATGGGTTCAGTATTACACAGACTACCGAGCCACAGCAAACAGAGGTCACGGAACTCACACTGTCAATTTTTCAAGACAGGTGGGAATCGTTCTTCAGTAGAAGCAGTGTAAACCAGCTGCACTATTGAATTACAGCATATTGAGACAACTCTGCTGGGCTATATCAGCTGTCATCAGTTTCTGTGTATGAGTCACAGCAAAAAGTGAAATGTATTCCAATGCTTCAGCCTTCTACAGATCTGAATCAGAAGAATTACTAGCATTTAATCAATTTTTGGACAGTGTATTTCAGTAGTATGAAATAAACCTAATACCACACCCCTGAGGGATAGTCAGACTGGGAAAACAGCAGTAGCTTTCTACATTGGCACTCAAAGAAATAATAAATTGCAGAAAAATACTGACAGGTTCCAGGGATACCCCTCAACATCTTTGTCAGTCCTGGCCTGATGTACTTTTGCTGTAAGTCTGGTGACTATGGGACTTTCCATTCACCGGTAATTGCACTTAAATTAAATCTTGACATCCCAACAATACCCCTTGAGCCTTAAGACTGAGGGTTCAAAATTATAGTCACACATACAGGCACACACAGAGAACTTACACTTGCAGCCAAATCTAACTTATTGGGTTCAGTTGGTGATATTTCTGTGGTGTCTATTGGATTCTTCTTGATTTCACTTGCCGTTTCCTGCCGTTTCTCTGTGGCTGCACAGGCGCAGTGAGGAGAAGGAGAAAGCAGAGAAAACTCACAGTGATTGGCTTGGAATGAAACATTTTTTGAACCCATCCAAGGCACAATTTGCAGGTCTGACCACTCGAGCCGGTCATAAAACAGCAGGGAGTATAAGGCCTGGCCACAATCGTTTGCAAATGCTGTGGGCATGCATGGATGCCAATCAGGACTGAATCAGGGCTGAAATCACACAGTGTATGCCAGCCTTTAGGCAATCAGGCAGTGCTGTATTGCATCCACCTCCACCAATCTGCTGTCATACCAAAATACTCCAGTGTGTCTGTTTATAGATGCAAGCTTGGCCTTTTCACTCACTTCAGTTTATTTTGCCAGAGCAGGTTGGGGAAGCATAAAATGTACAATGTCCAAACTTCCTGAGCATTTCTGAGAAAGAGACAAAGAGACACAGGGAATGTAGAAAGGAGATTTTGAGAGAGTCTACAGAGGACAGATTCTGTCATGTTTCCTGTGGACATTAAAAAAAATATTAATGGAGCTGGATCACAACCCAGCTATCAACCTAATCATAGGCCACAGTAAGGCCCTCGGTCACCCCCTGACTACAGTGGATGTCATTGGACAAAAAAAAGACTGATGCACTAATTTAGATACAGAATTAATTCAAGGGACTGGAGCAATGCTCCTGCAATCGTAGATTGCTGAAATGGTATCCAGAAGGTCAGCACAAACATGTTCAGCAGATGCTGATTTACTCTACGCAATATTCATTAAACTGAAAGTGGTCTCCATAATCTACTTCCTTATCATTTGAGGTAATATAATAAATGTAAAAGTTTATTGTCATAAAAATACAGCTTTCTTTGCTTTGCTTTGTGCCTTGTAACTGATGTACAAGCGCAAATCTCAGTGGACTGATTTCACCAGCCCTCTGTGTGGGCCTGCAATTCAGGGTGCACACGACAATGTGCTGCACACATCTTCCAGGACTGTATTCACTGACCAGTTATAACAAGATAGATATTAACATTCTGGATTGATGCAAATGTACCATGCATAGTCTGTATACAAAGATGGATGGCACAATGCCAGTTCCTCCCCCATTTAAAATAAAGACAAAATCTGACAGTTGTGGGCGCTCCTGTGTTTCTTGTGTGACACGATTTGAGCTAAACTCTGTGCAGTAAAGTCCATGCAGGACATTATGGCTTAAAATCACCTTTATAGCATCAAATAATTTGTTAAAAACAAACAGATCATAAACATAAAAACTGACCATTATGACAAAATTAGCTTTAGGAATAAGGGTTTGTGCTTTTAGTGTGGTTGAGGTGTCACAAACATAGAAATTTCAAGATTTATGATGTATACATGAGCCAACCATCAGGGGGATATAGAGATTCTTTAGCTTCATCTTTAAGGCACTACCGCTAGGTCCATCTTCATATACAGTCAATGGCACTGATTCTCAACTGGTGGGTCGCCACCTGGGTCCATTTTCAGTGGGCCACGGGCCTTTGCCTGGGAAAAAAAATGTTAAGAAAAAATCAAGTGTGTCATCCATTCACAGTCCTTAACAGTAGGTGGCAATAATGCCCAGTATTGGGAGTGGACACCTGCCATTTCACACCATAGAAGAAGACCCACAAAGTTAATTTACATATGCTAACTGAGCATGTCAAAATGCAGGTATGACACAGACTATATGAGATATGGACTTTATTGTTATAATACATGTTCAGGAGCATCCTAGAGATGTATTATAACAATAAAGTGTATTTTGTGCAGCGAGGTGTCGGCACATGAACGCATGCAGCCGTCAAAACTGAAGACGACTTCAGGACGTCACAAAAGTCAATCAATCTTTATTTGTATAGCGCCAATCATAATCGCCGATTATCTCTAGTAAGTGTCTTACTTCTTCATGCTCAAAGTAAGAACAGGCACTCCATGCATCTACCAGGTGGCATACTGTATTGCGAAGTTAAAGAAAAACCACACCACTGCAGACGACTGGCTTTTGAGGGAAAAAATACTGTCCCATTTTTTAATGAACTACAAGCTGAAATTGCAGCCTTTCTTGCCCAGGACAATTCAGCTCTTGCAGACCTGTTTAGTAACACTGTGACATGCATTGCTTACATTGCCTACCTTGCTTATGTGTTTGACCAATTAAACACATTAAATGTGTGTGTGTGCATAGGAGTGGGCACAACATTTTATAGCTCAGACATTGAGACTTTTGTCAGGTCCAAATTATATGCCCAGTTCTCCCATTAATTTCTCCTAACTGAGGACTATGATGTCAGTGTTACACCTAAGGTGCTGCTTAATTTTCTTGGAAGTGCAGTGTTCTTCAACATTTACCTATTGATGACATAATCAGAAGAAAAGTTTATTTTGTGTACTTGAATCCTTCTGAATTGCAATTTTCTTTAATTTATTTTGAGTTTGTGGCTAAAAATGCTACTGAATTTTTTTCCATAGTGCAGTGTTGGGTGTCATATATTCAGAGAGTGAGGATTCGCATCTAAAGCTACATGATTTGAGTTTTTTGAAAATATAAGATAAACCTTTATTAGTCCCACAGTGGATAAATTCACAAAAAATATGTCTGTAGTTGCATTTTTTTATTTCATGTATGTTGCATGAACACACCGAGTCTGTTAAAAATGGCTGTTGCTGAAACTGATTATATCAGCCTTATGATTAATGCTTGAATAGTTGACTGAATAGTTTTAATAGGATATTATTCAATGAGTGGGTGCTCAGATAATGCTACATATTTTGAATCTCTTTGAAGCTACTTCTCAGTAGTTGGATTTTTTTATTTCATATTTGCGCAACATGCGAATCATTGGTATTTTGCTGTGGCGACCCCTGAGGGGAGCAGCCGAAAGGAGAACAAGAAGATATTTGCGCATGTAAGCACTGTTGAGTCTGTAAAAAAAGGCTGAAGTTACTGAAGTGAAGCGCTTTGATTTACAATTAAAATGCAGCTAATTGAGAGAAAAAGGGAATATTTCCCTCTCTACATCACCTCTTGCTGGCCATTTTGGTTTATCATTAAACTTGTTTTTTGTGTTGGCATTCTGTGATATTCTATTCTACCATCTCAGGATCAAACTGCATGATCTTTTCATTCAATAAATTTGAGAAGTGGAACATTTTCCTTGACTTTAGGTCACGGTTTTTCATCAAGGTGTGATGGTGGGTCCCGAAGCCACACCAGTTGAGAACCACTGGTCTATGGTAACAGCCAGCATTTTTCAAGTTGCCAAAAAGACAGGTCCTTTTTGGTTTAATGTAAAGCAGACTGTTTCATTGTCACACAACCTATAGCTGGTCATTGTTCAGTGGAAACCTCTTTGACCTAGTAGTTCAATTTTTTGGATTTTATACTGCAATAGTTGAACAAGTATGCAATAGAGTCATGTACCATGCACATGCAACATGCACAGGTCTACATGTTAACCCGGAGCCACCTCTAAGCCATTTTATGCTGTAATGATTATTATGAATGTGATGACCAAAAAAAGGTTATGAAAAGGTTAAATAGATTCCAGTCAATACTGAATAGTAATTCTTCATAAATAGTCTCATGAGTCAATATATAAACCAGGGCATCAAAAATGCAGAGTTTTGATATCTGCTTTTGTAAAATCAAGATGATACTAAGTGGCATTTTTAATGTGACGGAGAGACAAAAACAGAATGAAATCAATGTCAAATTCCAGGACTCTGGCTTTAAAAATAAGTAATTATCACAACAGGCTCTTAAAACTGCCCTTGTGTGTGTGTCGTGTTTTGGCTAACAACATTAGCACAAACTTTACAATGACAAAATTATCAACATTTTACCAGACTCTCATGAGCCCATCACAATCTGTGACAATGAGTTATGGCCAAGAATGTCGGGCTTTTATTCTGCATTCTGCTTTTTTCCTTGTTTTTTCTTTTGCTTTGGCATGCCATGAAGTAAAGTCTAATTAAACAATCAGGGCTTTGCAGTCCCATTTCCTTTCTGTCCAACTGACTTTGTCACAGCACTTGTCCTCTCACCAGTATAAACTCCCATGTCTAATGCCAGCCAGGGAGAAGGGCTGTTGTCGCACTCTGTTTGTCCGCCCATCTCTCTTCGTTTTTCTGAGGAGTCTGTGAGTGAGTTAGCATCAAAGCAGAAGGTTACAGAGCTTTGAGAGAGCAAAACCATAGCTTTGTGTGTTGAGTAAAGCTGAACTTCTAAGCAGAAATATGAGTGAAGTTATTGTGGACTTGTATCTCTGATGGTGTCTTTAGATGACTTTCTTTAGATGTAGTGGAAAGAAATGAACTATTTGACACAGTAGTTTATGTTGCAAGGATGAATAAAACCTCTCATGCAATGCCAAATCAACAAGTACAATAGCTATTCAATATCAGTGCCACTCAAGTGACACAAACATTAAAAAGCATCATAATTCATTGTAAAATATAATTTACAAGTTCATCATTTGTAAGATCACAATAAAAATATATCATCTGAATGGAAAATGTAACTTGCAATGAAATAATATGCCTATGCCTCTTCGTTTGTACGGAAATGTTTGTAGACAAATCTTATTGACCCCAGTATGTTATATTTCTTTGATGTCTATTGCATTCTTCTTGATTTCATTCACTGCTTCCTGCCGCTGCTCTGTAGCTGCATAGGTACAGTGAGGACAAAAGCAGAGAAAACGCACAGTGATTGGCTGGAAATCAAACATGTTTGAAACCCATCCAAGGCACAAATTGTGGCTCCGACCACTCTGGCCGGTCGTGAAACAGCAGGGCGTACGAGGCATGATCAAATTCCTTGCAATTGTACGTTGAGAAGCATTCTTAAACTGTTGGACCATTAGCTCAAGCAGCTGTTGACCAGGGGGTGAACCTCGCCCCGTCCTTGTTTGTGATCGACTGAGCCTTTCGGCGATGCTCCTTTTATACCTAATCATGACATTCACTTTTTTAAAATTTGTTCACCTGTAATGCTCCAAACAGGTGTTTTTGTGCATTCTTCAATATCACCAGTCTTTTCTTGCCCCGTCCCAGCTCTTCTGGAACATGTTACAGGCATCAAATTCAACATGAGTGAATAGGTTGCAAAGGATTTGCACATCATTGTATCCTGTTTCTTTATGTTTTACACAACATCCCAACTTCATTGGAAGTGGGGTGTGTACATATACAATGATTGATTTGCATGTCTTAAATGGTGATGCTGTTACACCCATCTACAGTAATGCTGTACTAGATAACGATCAGTAGGAACCAGTCAATCATGTGAACAATCATGCCTTTTATTTCTCAGGGGAAATCATGAGGCAAGTTCAAAACGATCCACTGCAGTCAGCTCACAAAGCTGCTCCTATGTTGTCAAGTACTGTATACTGAACATGTTTACAAGTGATCTCTGTGGTACCACAAGGTTGACCAACGGTGTTTCTTTTAAATTCAACAGTTTCTAATACAGAAAACTTTAGTTTCCACGTCTTTCAAAAACTCATAGATTTAATTGCAATTTAGTGATCGTGGTTTGATCTGTTGACTGCATCACACTGTGAATGTCTTAGATATTACAGGATGTGCTTAAAGTTCAAGATTAGACAGGATAGTGTGCACCCACAAAAAGGCATGGAGTACACACTTTAGTAAGGATGGCTGCCGAAATTGCTAAGGGACTCAGAAGTATTCACTGCTGGCACAAAAGATCAACAAAATGTTCGTCAAAATAATGTTGCATTAAGTAGCACATTAAAACATCTCCCACATCTTGCTTACTGTGTGTCTGATACCAGCTATGAGAAATAAAATAATAAATATAGGACATGGAAGTGGGAAAAGGTCAAATTTTTAGATGCAAAAGCAAATCAAAGTCAAAAGCATGTATTTATCTGCCTATGTACTTCCATTGACATCAACTTAATTTTAATAAAGGAATCATCATTGACTGCTACAGCAGGAGTAAACCAGGTGTTGTTAATGTTGCTTACGTAACAGTGCAAATAATTTCCTGTCAGCTGTCAAGGTTGCTGTGTGCACCAGTTGGAGACCACACCCTGTCTCTCTCAGCAGTGGCACCGAGTATGCACATGTGCCAGCCTTGGGCAGAAGCAGAAATGGGGTAGAGGGATGAGAACACTCAGTCGTACTACTCAGGATGGATGTTTCCCATCACGCAGCTCAATCAGCCGCCCAATGATTCATTTCACAGACACTTGGGTAATTATAGGAGTCTGTGCTTCACCTCTGGGGATGAAACTGCATGAGTGCAGCCAGGGTGGTAGGTGGGGGTGGGTGTTTGGCACAGAAGCAAAGGCAGAGTGAGAGGTGACTGAGTGAAAACAAAGAGACAGGAATGAGGAGGGTAAGATGGAGTAGGAGATGTTGCGAAATTCATTTAACTCATGTCAATGGTCTTGTTCAAGAAAAACAACATTTTCGGTGACTACAGCGACACAGACTAATCACTGTTTGTGAGTACTGCACACCATTTACAACTAATATGAGAAAGAAAAGCAATAAAAATGTAGGGCTTATGACCTTTTAAGGTGGGTAGAATAACAAAGGCCATAAAAGAGAAACAGTATATGCAGGGCATGAATGAAGATACATTACACAAGAGTCAAACAAGGCTGTGAAGAATGCATCTCAAGGTAAGTGTGAAAGCTCCCCCTACTGGTAAATATGAAAATGTTTTTACACCATATTATGCACTACAACCTAAACATGGAAAATTGCATTGTAGACCTCAATGATGAAATTAAATAATGTGGTGAACTTTATATACTACTGTATGTAATATATATTTTACAATCCAAGTTAAGTAGAAACAGAACAAAGAACACGGTTTCCAAGATTTTCATGAACTCAATAGTCTTTAGTGGGTTCAGTGGACTGTACAGAATATTGATTTGGATGACAATAACTGCACAGAAAGACTACAAAGAAAAATGCAGGGTTAAGGTTGAAATAACAAGGTTGGTGAAGCTGTTTCAGTTGTTGAAAAGAGCAAAGGATGTTTACTGGGTTCATTGATTTTGTGTGTTTGTTTCCAAATGTGGAATATTCATAATGGATGTGTATTTAACCGTATCACACTGAATTGGCTGATTAATTCTGCTCAGTGGACTATTCATACCTGTTAATGGCCACTTTCATCTGGAGCATTTGAGGCAATTACAGTTGCACAGATCAATGAATGTATGAGTTTGAATTATATACAACACTTAATACAACACTTAGTCTTAACCACAACAAAACAATGTCCCATGGAAGCAGCCAACACAAAGTACTTGGCAGGTAATTCTATGCCACTGTAATCAGTTTTTTTTTTACATACAGTGGGGACAATAAGTATTGGGCAACGTAAAAATGTGCAAGTTCACCCATTTAAAAAGATAAGAGAG
>JAQQAE010022901.1:0-10158 GCA_029823295.1 Pseudamia nigra
GACACCGTGTATGACATGCTCAAGCAGGGCGACACAAAGGGGGGGCCCTTTTTTCTTGATTGAGCACCTGCCCCTCTAAACCTCTGTGCACGCCACTGAATGAATGAACAAACATGAATACAAAAATGTACACAGTGATTGTTTTTCTCCAACTGTGAGAGTTGCCAAAGTGACTGAGCACAAAATTTCCCAAGGGCCACACAGAAACAGCCGCATACTGAATAATTGAGGTTTAAAACAAACACTGCATGTGAGAAATTCTCTCACAGTGGGAAGTACTGGTATTAAAAAGACTGGACAGTGCAATTACAAGTGTGCCGGATAATGAATCCTCCCTCAAAAGTTTCATCTGATAACACATCATTAGAAAAGTTTGGTTTTAATCTTTTGGGCATCTTTATGTCAGATTCAGAGTTTGTTTGTTTTCCATCCATCAGAGTCTTTTGTCTTAGTAAACACTACATATCAACAAGGATGTGATACAGCCACAAACAGATGTTTGTCATTCATTAAAATGCCATTGTCAAATTCAAGCCATTGTCATTCATTAAAATGCACTAGTCTTCTCAGGAAAATACATGCATACCTCTGTAAAAGGTTTTACCCAATAAAGTGGATTTAAGATTGCTTTTTGCTGAAAGTAGAGCATTTCAAATTCACTTTTATACAATTTTAATGGGATGCCATATTGGAGGACCAAATTTTCCAACCTTTGGAAGTGAACATTCTTCACAGACCGATTACTGTGTTGTTGACATTTATTGCAACACGTCACCTTATACTTTAAATGTTTGAGGTGGTGTGTTGTGCAACATCCACATTTTTGTTTTGAAAGAAAATGTGCTAGTTCTTATGGGATGCTATTTGTTGCCATTAATCCTGCTGATGCTCTACTTTTTTCATCTCTTAGTCTTGTAAACTTGTTTTTTTTATTCTTGTTCAAACTGCTCTTATGTTCCTCTTAAATTATACATCTTTATACAGTACATCACAGTGCAATGTTTACAGTGAGAAAACATTCAAAACCCCAGACACAATCCTCTGTTGTGCCACCATGTATTTTTTATGTTCTTATAATACATCAGAGGAAACAGACATTTCCCAAACATTCAGTCTAACATGGTTGATACTTAGCAGTTAATGGCATTTCCCAGCAGTGGCCCAAATGTAGATGATGAATGATTTCCCCAAAAATGATCAACCCATGCTGGCTGTTTCAGTTGTTCACACAAAAAATAACATTCATGAAAATGAGGCGGTTCTTTGTGTCACTGAGGGCTTAAATTATGAATTATTAATATTCTTTTATAGCATTCCTTTAAAATTAAGGACCAAGAGGGGCAACAGTCAGCTCTAGAAGACAACAGTCAACAGTGTTCTTCAGCAAGGCATAAAGGAGGGGTTTTGCTACAGTACATTCCAGAAAACTGGGAAGTCATACGCATTCCGACCTCGAAGTGCTCTAAGCAAACAATATAAACAAAAATTTTGTCTGACCGCGATAAGCTGTTTACTGTATTTTTGACTTTCTGACATTCAACAAAACTTTGTTCTTTCACACATAGAAATCTGAGGAGGCATGAATAGAGAATGAATTTTAACGTAAACTTTGGCAAAAAAAAGAGACAGAGAAAAAAAACTTTGATATGTTTTACTGATGAGCATTGGAATCGCAATCTCCCTGACGTTGAAATATATTGTTAACGTCTCATCAAGAAACATTAATTGGCTATCTATACTGAAAGCCTACCAGTGTGCACATTTTCACAATTTACCAAATAACTTTATGAAGAGTGACTATAGTGATATACCATCATGGCAGTTTCTAATTGAAAATAAATTGTGATGCCTGTAGTGTTCAGTAAATAGAGAAGTGGTACCGCGTCTTACGAGTGCATCGACATATAACTTTTTCATGTTACAATGTTGAGATGTTAAGATGTTGGGCAAAATTTTGCACGGGCTCACGAGCAAAACCTCAGGTTATGAGAATAATATAATTCCCGAGAGTGCGCACTCTTGCACTCTTCTGCAGGACTCCGCGACGCTCCGCGGTTTCACCACCAGCTGCTCACAACCGGCTACTCATGACCAGCTATATTTTGCTTCATATTTGTGCATTTTTTCATCAGAAATACTACTTCATTTTGTGTTTTTTCATCATGGGACCTAAAACATGAGTTGGCAAAGGAATATCGTACAGTCAAAGTGCCTCTACCAGGCGACCAGTTCTGATCGGATGGCTCCCGAAGAGTTTGTTAAGCTTCCTCAACAACGGACTTCACTTCCTCAACATGTGTTTAATTGTGATAAGAGAAGAAAATGCCACGGAGGACATTAATCACTGCCGAGGCGTTTAGTCCGTGTATGTCTGCCGCCATTAAGCCTCCTTTGCCTGCAGCCATCTCTGTCTCCAAGGTAAATCATTTATAAAATAATTTTTAGAACTAATTTCATGCATTCATTTTCAGATAATTAACATAACTTCCATTTCAAATAGTAATAATGAATAAATGTGCACGTACGGGTGTGTTTACATACTGAATATGGAAGTTTTTGTGGGTCTTGGAATGGATTAATTGGTTTTACATGTATTCCTATGGGAAAACCTGTCTTGTCTCATGAGTTTTTCGTGTCGTGACTGTGACGCCGGAATGAATTAAACTCTTAAGATGGGGCTCCACTGCATACCTAATTTATGGGTGTAGTAATACATTTTTAACATTCACAGTGTGTATCTCTGAAGGCGCCGCTCTTGTTCTTTGATGTCCGGCTGCTACACCTCGGGGTACATCAATTTGCCCCAACTTTCAGAGTTGAAACTTCAGGTGGCATTCCAGTGCACATTGAGGGCGAAATTCACATTGAGTACTTTACCCAATATAATATACAGTAGAAAAAGAAATACTTCTCATCAAAATATACTGAAGTACAGCAATACATGGCAAATTAAAGGACTCTTATTTCCAGCCAAACAACGTCTCATAAAGCAAAAACATGTATCACTGGGGCCCTCTAAAAAGCTATAAAATTAGTGAAAAAAATAAAAATAAAAAAAATAATGCAGTTAGGAACTCATTCTTTGGTACACCCATTCTGGACTTGTGATCCTTGTCTGGTGAAGACACAGTCTCCCTGCATCACTGACAACTATAGGAGAGAACCAAAAAATGGCAATTTTTGACTATGAAATGTTGTTGACCATATGAATTTCTTTGGAAAACACCACTAAGTGATACATAACCTGTGATGAAGTGGGTGAGATCTGCCCACTACACTCACCACTTGTCCCTTATATTTAATACTATTTTTGTATTTTACTTATTTTGTTTCAAATAATTCACCATTGCTTATGTAACATGCTACACTTACTGTCCCGGATTTGTTTGTGTTAGTTTTGTTACATTTCCATCAAAGCATCAGTTAAAGAACACACAGGCATTTAGTTTAATTAGCTTTTATTGAGATAACTTTAGCATTTGTTAATTCCTTTGTTCATACTTACCTTTTGTGTTATACTTACCTTGTTTGTTCCTTTTCTTCCAGATGCCATATGGCACCTTTGTTTAAGAAGCTGCCACCCTGCATTTCCTGCTTTTTATAGTGTGTGATGTCATACATCAGTGGAGGCCATGCCGTGGAGAAACATGTGCCTTTAGTTTGAGTTGTCAGTTATGTGATAAGTTCAAAGTTATTTCTGTTTTTTGTTTGGTGTATCTGTAACATGGCCATCACTGTAAATAAATTTCACCTGTTGGATGCCTTCTGCCTCTGCCTTCCTACCACCTTCCTAGTCCGCTTGAGCTACTCTATCTTACAAAACCATTACACTAAACAAGGATTGCTTGCAAATTCCACAGCTAATCAGACTTACCTTCTGCCTTTCATACCATCGGTACAGGCAGGGTAGTAGTGGCAATTAGAAGAAGATGAAATCTGTGCAGCTAACAATTGCCAGAGTAAGCAAAGGTAACATTTTACTTTCATACTGACATGTCAGAGTCACTAAGTCTGTGACAGGATGATCACTGTACATACATATGGTGGGCCTGTACATCCTTACCCTTAATTTAATACACAAACACTAACATCAGGTAAAATCCCCCTGAAAATAGTTTACTCTGTGTCACTAATGTCCAGATACAATCACCCAAAAGTACATGCCTGTTGAACAAAAACACACCTACCTTCAATGACGTCAGTGAACAGCCTGAAGCTACCTGAGGACCCACACAACTCAGGCAGCAGCAACACAATGAAAATCATGTGACCACCACTGTGTGGGTAAAAATCACTCAACATTAACAAAGATGAACAGTGAAAACATATAAGCACAGCATGTAATTGGACACAACGTCTGGTTTCCTTTACGTCCACAAACATGAGAGGGACAGGCTTTAGTGCACTACCATAACAACCCCAGCATCTTCCAACAAAGCATTTTAGCCTGTTTAACAATGCTTACCTTTACATGCACATAGTGTTCCACCATTCATTTGAATATGACAATATTTTGGATTTTACAGGTGTAATTTAGAGCAGTGGTTCTCAACTGGTCTGGCTTCCACCATCATGCCCCTTAATGACAAGCCATGACCCAAAGTCAAGGAAAATTTTCAACTTTTCAAATTTATTGAATTAAAAAGATCATGAAGTTTGAATGAGATAGTAGAATAGAATATCACAGAATGCCAACACAAAAACAAGTTTAATGATAAACCAAAATGATCAGCAAGTGGTGATGCGAGAAAGGAAAATATTCCCTTAGTTGCATTTTAATGAAACCAAAACTCTTTACTTCAATAATTTCAGTCTTTTTTAACAGACTCAATAGTGCTTTCATGCACAAGCATGAATGTGGAACATACCAGTATTATTCTGCTTCTCTTTTCTTGTTAAAAGAAGAAACACACTACTTTAAACCTTTTATCGGGCAAGGAACCATATATGGTAACGTCTGCAGGCTTTAAAAATGGCACCCCCATTTCAATATTTTGGAAAGTGCACTTATTTGTTTTCCTGACCATATTCACATAAAGAGTTTTAAATTACTCTCACTGTCTTCTGGAGTTAGTGTAGTTTGTTTTTTCACTGTATCATTAATAATGAAGAAAATTAAGTAAAACAATGAACAGATAATTAAGAATATCAGTAGAAATAAACAGAATACAATCAACAAAATTGAAGAAAATAATCAAGACGTGCAAATAAATTGAACCAAGAACAATGAGGAAAAGCAAACAAAAAATCAAGAAAATGAGTCAAATTGAACAAAATAATCAAGAAAGCGGACAAAAATGATTAAGAAAACAGAATAAAGAAATTGAGCAAAAATAAGCAATAAAATGAAGAAAAATATACAAAATAATGAAGAAAAATGAACTAAATGAAGAAAAGAAATAACAAAATTAATTTAAAATGAGTAAAGCTGCTGATTTTAACTTGTTTAGTTGTTTTTTGCTGTACACCAAAATGGACAAGAAAATTAAATTAAAATTTACAAAATATAGTATTTCAACAACTGCCCTATAAAGCGTTAAACATTTTGGAACATCTGTCACTAATGGAAAACTAAAAAAGCTGATTATCATGTGGGTTTGCACAGATGCATGTACAGCAGAAGATTAGTGGAATATTCATTTTTCTTGTCCATGTAAAGTAGCTTGATTTTGTCTTTATTGAAATAAGATGGAAAAACCAAAATATTAGTGTGCGTGTAAACATTGTGTGATTACTTGGCAGTCTCAGGCTTTACACTGACCCATGTCTGGAACAATACGCAGTGAAAAATGACACTATGCTCCATGTGTTGTCAGTGGACACCATGGGTCATGACCAGGCAGTAGTGTGAAGAGACTCTGGAGTGAGAGGAGCAACAATGGGCTATAAAAGAAGCTGTTGACGCCTACAGTGGGAGCAAGTTGTCACGAATGGCTCAGAGCAGACTTTTTCTCCTTTTCTTGGTTGCATTTGGCATAAAAAAATCTTACTGTCAGACTGTAATTGACAGTTAACACCCAAAAACCAGAAGCTATGTATCATTGGTGATATCAGTGGACTCATTAAGGTCAAGGTCAAGATCAAGGTCAAACTTATTTATACAGTATAGCACATTTACAACAACTCTTGCTGCCCAAAGTGCTTTACTGGTTAAAAATTACAATTGAACAAGAGATAAAACAACAAAAAGGGTCAAACTGCAGTAAAGCAAAGACAAAGCTTAAAAAGACAATAAATACAATAAAAACAACTTGAATGAGACTAAAAGATACAAAAAGTAAAAACAATTAAAACAAATAAGACTAAAATACTGTACAATAACAATCAAAACCAAGTTGGGAGCTGGACCTCATGGTTCTGGCTGGAGCATGAACAGACATCAGCTCAGAAAGATAAGATGATTGATTGATCAATTGATTGATACTTTATTGATCCCGCAAAAAGGGGAAATTCACAGATGGAGCCAGACCATTTAATGACTTAAAAAACAAAAGAAGTCTTTTGAACTGGATCCGGTATGTAAGGGGAAGCCAGTAAAGAGAGGCTAATTTGAATTGAGAATCCTTGAACCAATTTAAGTTTGTCTATCAATTGCTCTTTCACATCACTGGCCATTTCCATAAATTGACATCCCACTGTGCTATCTGACAAAGGGACGCATTTTAATTTGTTTGCGCTTTCTTCATCTATCTTGGTTTTACACATGTCTATACGTAGCTGCTGGTTAAAGTTGCTCTGCGATTGTATGAGTTTTTTTGCATTGCGCAACTCTAGACGTCACCTGATATAATGCTTTCAATGCATTTTCCCTCACTTTTACAGTCTCTCGTGAGCATCTACTGTCCTTTGAAATTATGCAATGTATCTTGCATATATACAATGGGCTTGGCCTAGCCCCATGTTGCAACAGTTTTGACATTTCATGGCTTCATTTGAAAGAAGTGTAAAGCAAGTGAAACACAGTGATACCTCCTCAACCCCTTGGTCAGTAGTGAATGTAAATCCATATTTGATGTAGTCCTCACTGTATTTTCTTTATTTTCTCTCCGTCTTACATTTCTGTGTTTCCTCTGAAGTTGAAGTATTGTCTGAACAGCATGCAGCAGAATTTTGTTCGACATCCACCTCTGTCACTAACTTTTTCCTTACTACAAACCGATTCATGGCAGTTCTGGTTAGAAATTGAAGCTTATAATGCCACAGACCCCTTGTAATCCGTCATGGACCCGCAGTTGAAAACCCCAGTCCTACATGATAACACAGACTGACGGAAAATCTTGTCATGAGTTTGGATCAATTTTATAAAAGGCAGAAAGAGAGACAGAGAGAAATAGAACAACCAAGGTTTCCTGTCAGGTTTGTCATATTTTACCACCTGGGTTCACGAGATTCTGTACAGCAGCTTTTTGGCAGCGATGACAAGATACAGACAGGGATTGTATTCCTCTTTTCATCTGTCATTGCTCTAAAATTGGCTTCACAGAGCGATGGTTGACCCGTTTTAGAGGCATACGTCACAGATCAACAGCAATATGGCAAAAGTAAATATGTCAAAAACAGCATTATACATTTACCCACTGTGACTCACCTGAGCGAGAACAAAAGAATATGCTTTGTGCTCTGCATGGTGACTCATTTTTTTCCTGCCTGCTCTTCCTCTTTCTGTCACTTTCATTCTCCATCTCTCCATATTCCTCTTCACATTCCTTGGAAAGCATTTCATACCTGAGAAAAGTGCATCTGCTTGTCCTTGTCTATACCTTACTGTCTTCCTTGTGGCCTGAAGTCCAAGAGCTCTGCATCGTTCCAGTGAAACACCCATTAAGTCTTACTCTAGCTCTTTTGGGTGCACCTGGGGACCCATGTGTTGATGGATATGCACTAAAAAAAAAAAACAATGTGCAGTACACTGCAGGAGTTAGACAAATGACAGACAAAGAGACCTGTACACACTTTCAAACCCATGAAACACAGCCAGGATTTCTCAGTCCCACCCTCATCTGTACATTTGCTGTCTGGCTCCTGACATTTGCTGTCCAGCACTATGAAGCCAGGCTGTCAGAGCACATTTCGTCTCCTTTTTCTTGTCACTCACTCAGCAATAATCCTCCTGTGACTCCATACAGCTCAGTGGCAAAATGCCTGCAGAGGAACAGGGATGATGGGAAGAGTTATTTTTTTATGTTTCATTCAGCAGCAGGAAATGTCTTTGAGTTTTAATTGAACAGCAGTGCAGCCCACAAGTTGATTTGATGCAACAAAAGAAAGGAGTCACAAAGGCAGAGCCACCTACATGTGCTGTTTTTTCTACAGCCACTGGTGGACAATTTGTCTCCTACGCCATGAGCATGCAACATCAATAACAAGGATTGTCACCTGATATGTGTTGTTTCTCTGCTGCTTTTAAGAGAAAACAAAACAGTTCAGCAAAGTGTTGTATGCTGTGAGTTTGTTCTAATATTTTGTGATACGTACAGTGTTTCCATTGGCTTTACTTGTGTTAAGATGTTTTGGTGTAGCATGTTTAGGAAAATTTATGATGTCTATTACAACCTCAGTCACACAAACACACCAACCTTTTTCTGTTTTTTATTTTTTGGAAAAAAATAAGAAGCAACGATTAATTATTGCCAGAGGCAAACACATAGCTGCCTTTAGGTACAGCAGCTGAGAGGTCTTTTGTGTTACTTTAATACTGTGGTGTTAGTGTTGTGGTCAAAAGTATGTGTGCCGAGGCATACTAAAGGCAGCGTGGTGGCTTTTGATCTCAGGTTCTTTTGTGTGCAAGCCTCATGGCTTTTAATGAGGCAACCTGCCTCATTATCGGAGCTCTGTGAGGCCCTGTCACAGCCACATGGTGGGACTGCCTCTACTCACTGTTCTGAAGCCACAAATTACAGCAGCTTAGCCCCTCACTGAGACTGGAGTCTAACCTAGTCACCCTGTCTAATGGCACCCGAGGGATACAGAATTGTACATTCACATATGTTTGGCCAAAGCTAGTTTAATAAGCGACTCCTTTGTCAGTTGCATTAGAGTCAAAAGTTTCAGGCAGGAGTTTGGGATGTTGTCTTTGTCGATTGAGCTGGAAATTCCTCTGTTTCAACAGAAGAATGTACTCTACTCTCACTGCTTTCACCCACACCTCTGTTGTGACTTTTCTCTCATTTTGGTTGGCAGCAATGTGCACACAAAGTTAGCTAGACCTTAAGCTTTTTCCAATGATGCCAGGACTGTGGCTGAATTTTAATTTTACCTGGGGACAGCTGAAAAACATAGCAGTCCAGAAAAGGTAGAAGTACAGTACCATCAGCAGAGCCAAATGAATGTGCTTCACAGTCTGTTAAATACAATATTTCATGACCTTTTGTGTAGGTGTCCTTCAAATGCTTTCATCAACGTTTTTTTTTTATTTGGATGAACTTTAATATGTAAATATCAGTTTGCTCTTTAAAGATGTTTTTTTTTCCCTTAAGCTCATCATGATGACACCTTAATTAACCCAGCTATTATTTTGTTAACCAATAATTCCATTTTTTTTAAACAAAACCATGGAATAAAGAAATACGCTGTACTCTCAATAAAGTGTCCTGTCTTGTTTTCTCTCCATGTTCAGCCTTTTTAATGAACAACTCACTTTTTCACTTGAATTAATGAGAAAAGGAAAATAAATCTTTTCTTCATTAAGCATCAGGAGTGATAACATCCCAAACTTACCCATGGTTGTTTTTCCATATTAGTGTGACTGTGCTCCACTATAGTTAATAAGATATTTAAGTCCCACAGCCTCAGGTTTTTGTATCATGTTACAAACTACATTGATGTACAGTGGATCTCAAAAGTCTACACACCACTGTTCAAATGCCAGGTTTTTGTGAGGTAAAAAGGTGACACCAATATAAATAATTTCACAAGTTTTTCCACCTTTAATATGACCTATAACCTCTACAACGCAATTGAAAAATGAGGTTGCACAAGTCTCCGCACCCTCATAAAACTGGGGATGTGGCTGTGTTCGGATTTAACCAGTTACATTCAAACTAATGTTAAACTGGAGTCAGCACACACCTGTCACCATTTAAAGTTGTTGTTGTTGTTGTTCTCCTTTCGGCTGCTCCCCTCAGGGGTCGCCACAGCGAAATACCAATGATTCGCATG
>JAQQAE010022902.1:0-10158 GCA_029823295.1 Pseudamia nigra
AAATTAAAAATGTGACATTTTTGGATGGTGCGCCTTATAATCCGGTGCGCCTTATAGTGCGGAAAATACGGTAATTGATGAAACCATGAATTCTGCTCTTTGCCAGATAATCCTGAACGGCATCGTCTGGATGGCAGTTGAATTCAAGCTCAAGCACACTTAGGTTCTGCAGCAGAACTATGATCCAAAACACATCGGCAAGTCCACCTCCAAATGTCTAACAAAAATGAAGGGATTGGACAGGCTCAGTCAAAGTGTGGACTTAAATCCAGCTGAGATGTTCATGCTCCAGTATGGTTGAATTAAGACAATTCTGCAATAAAAAAACGTGGGCCAAAATTCCTCCATAACAATATCAATATGAAAGACTCATTGCCAGTTTTTGCAAAAACTTGACTGCAGTTGTTACTGCTCTGGATGACACAACCATTTAGGTTTGGGGGCAAATAGTTTTTCCACATT
This sequence comes from Pseudamia nigra, assembly GCA_029823295.1. Taxonomy (NCBI): domain Eukaryota; kingdom Metazoa; phylum Chordata; class Actinopteri; order Kurtiformes; family Apogonidae; genus Pseudamia; species Pseudamia nigra. The sequence continues at coordinate 463 of JAQQAE010022902.1, forward strand.
GGTCCAGGTAGGTTTAAATAGCTTTTTCCTTTAATAAATGAAAACTTTAAAAAAAAGATGCATTTGCATTAAAGTGTGATGAATAATTGAATAAATGAATATGCAATCAGGAAGGGGGTAAGTAGGTATTCACTGCACTGGATAATGTTCCTTGACAACCAAAGTTGGAAAGTAAGGCACTTTTTTTCTTTACATGAATATGTTTTTTTCCTCCTTTATACATTAAAACTGAATATCTTTGTGCTCTAAGGAATACTTTTCCAAAGTTTTTACAACTTTCTCAGGTGTTCCGTATAAAATTATTGCTTGATTTGACAAAAATAGATGAACTGAACTGAGAATAATCATTAGTCGCAGTTCTAGTGCAGATTATAATTGAGTTAATAAAGCTGAGATTTCCCCCCAATATTTTGAAAATGTCTGATCACTTGATGATCCTCATTTGCCCTTTTACGCACACAGACTATTACAAATGTCCATGTCTTCATCTTAAGTCTGTGTCTCGTATCCCACCCAGAGCCTTGCCTCTTTTTGTATATTATTATATTTTTAGCACACCATGGGGCAAGAGAAACATCACCTGGATCCTGTGTAAGTCCTGTTACTTATGGCAAAACTCACAATAAAGCTGAGTTGGACTTTTTTCGTATTCACTCCTGAAATGAAAAGAAGCACATGTGGCCTCTGTTGGAGAACGGCCGTGTTTTCTACCTGAGCAGTTCACAGCGGTTGGGGTCTTTCTCGTCGTAGATGGTGAGTTTGAGGATGCGGCTGAGGTGCAGCGGCAGCCAGCACACAGCGAACACCAACACCAGACAGAACACCGTCTTCGCCACCTCCCTCCGCTGAACACAAACACAGCCATCACACTTTTATTCAACACATTTCACTCAACGTTTTGCTTTTACTAACATTTGTGATCTGTGGCAATATCATCACCAAGATCGTTACCAGTCTTACATTTTGATATTTATTGTGATATAGATGTTTTATTTTATTTATGTCTTATTTTTATTCTATTATTTTATTCATAACATAGCATTTTAATGTTTTTTTACTGTTTATATAAAAAATAAAATATGTGCAAATGAAAATGAACGTATTTCGTTCATCTTGATTTAATGTTGTTGTTGGCAGCACTAAAGCAAAATGAGCGAAATAAACATGAATTCAACAAAATAAAGGAAGATTGATAAAATTATGAAAAAAATACTCAACGAATCAACGAATAATTAACGAATGAAGAAAATGAGCAGAAATGAACAAAATAATCCAAACCTGAACAAATATTAATGGAAATGGGCAAAGCATGTACCGTACAAAATTATCAAGAAACTGAACAGAACAAATTATAGTAGTCCACAAAAATGATAAATAAATGAACACGGTAATCCAGAAAATGAACAAAATGTAACAGAATGAACAGAAATGAACAGATTAAAACAAACAAACCAGCCACAAAGTGATCAAAATGACTGAAATAATCCACAAAATAAACAATCAAGGCACCGAACAAAAACATCCACGCAACAAATAATATGTATGAGCAAAATAATCCACAAAATAACCAAAAATAGTCCAAAAAACTAAACAAGCTATCAACAAAATGAAGAAACGTTCTGAAAAATTGAAAAAAACTATTATGATTCTGAACAAAATGTCCACAAAAAATATTAATCCACAGAAATAATAAATAAATGAACAAAGTAGTCAAAAAATGAACAGTGGTGATGAAAACATGGACAAAATAGTCAGGTCGATGGAAAAAATATCTACAAAATGAACAAAATAATTGTCAAAATAAGTAAAAACAGTCAAAAAACTGAGCAATCTATAAAAATGAATGAAAATGACTAAAATAATCCAGAAAAATCACCAAATATAGTGAAAAACTGTACAAACTATTCACAAAATTAACAAACGTTCTGAAAAAATGAACAAAATAATCAAGAAAGTGAATAAAATACAACACGGACAACATAATTCACAAAATAAACAAAAAATTAACCAAATAGTCAGTAGAAATGGAAAAAAATCTACAAAATAAATTAAATAATCCCCAAAATAGTCAAAAATAGTAAAAAAAAGAGCAAACCTTTCACCAAATGAACAAAATGATTTGCAAAATAACCAAAAAATAGTCCACAAAAACAAAACAAACAAACAAACGATTATGAAACTGAAGAAAAAAATCTGCAACATGAACAACTTAATCCACAAAATGAGCCAATTTATCCAAACATAGCATAGTCAGACAAAAGAATAAAATAGCTACAAAGTAACCAAAATAGACAAAAAAACTGAACAAACTATCCACAAAATGATCAAGTAGTCGACAAAAAAACCAAACAAAATTATTAAGAAGCTGAAGAAAAAAAAATCCCTCAACATGAACAAAATGGAAGAGGATCCTCAAATAAAAAAAATATAATTTAAAAGAATGAACAAAACATCCACATAGTGAACCCAAATTAACACAGTTGATCAATAAAAATGCTTAAAACACAAACAAAATGGAGAAGAGTGACGATAAAGTGAGCAAACTCAGATGCAGGTGAAGGCTCACACCTGTTTGAGGTGATCGCTGAGGGCGATCTGGACGCCGTTCTTCTTCCTCAGCATTTCACAGGTCATCAGCGTGTAGAAGACAGCCGTGCAGGCCAGCGGCAGACAGAAATATGCGCTGAACAACCACCAGTCCTTGGCGGATTTATAAAACTATGAAGGGAAAGCAGCACACGTGTGTTTTATGGCAGAGCTTAACGCTGTAGGTGAAGCATGTCAGAGGAAAATTTAATCTGATCTGGAGTCGACCGAGCCGATGAGGGTGTGGCTGACATTCTGACTCGTTGATGCATGTGAAGCAGGGCGAACGCTGGTCATTGTTGTTATTTTAGAATGAATGTGAGACATTAACGTGCAGATTCACACACACACACACGTGCAGATGGTGTGTTTTCCTTCAGCCAGGAGAGCCATAACTCCTCTGATACGTCTGTTGAATGTTTCTGTTGGAGCGTGTGCTCCGACGTGAACTCTGACCCTGATCCACATCCGGTGTGGACCGAAACCGGGGTTCAACACCCAACATGGACTTTTACTTCATATGCTCACCGAGTTCTTTATTGATTTTTGTTGATTTCATGATTTTCTTGTTCAGTTTCTGGATTATTTTGTGTTCATTTTTGGTCATTTTGTTCATTCTATTAAAATTTTGCTCATTTTGTGGATATTTTGGTCATTTACTTAGTGATTTTCTTAATGTTTTGTTTTTTTTTTTGTTTATTTTTTTCACTTTTATAAATTTTAATAATTATTATTTTCATTTTATGGGGATTTTGGTATTTTTTTGTTCATTTTAAAAATATTTATTTTGTTATTTTCCTCACTTTGTGGATATTTTGGTCATTTTTGTGATTTTCTTAATATTTTGTTATTTTTTCATTATTTTGTTCTTTTAATTAATTTTGTTAATTATTCTGTTCATTTTGTGGACTATTTTGTACATTTTTGTTCATTTTAGGGATATTTATTTTGTTATTTTGCTCATTTTGTGGATACTTTTATCATTTTCTTAGTGATTTTCTGAGTGTTATTATTATTCTTTATTTTGTACTTTTTATTAATTTTGTTAATTATTCTGTTCATTTTGTGGACTATTTTGTTCATTTTCTTAGTGATTTTCTTAATGTTTTGTTATTTCTTTTTGTATTTTGTTCACTTTTTAAATTCTGTTAATTATTCTGTTCATTTTGTAGATTATTTTGTACATTTTTGTTAATTTTAGGGACATTAATTTTGTTATTTTGCTCATTTTGTGGATACATTTTATTAGTCACCTTATTAACTTTTTGTTATTTTTTTCATGTTGTTCATTTTTGTTCATAGTCTTTTAATTGTTTTGTTCATTGTGTAAATTATGTTGGCCATTTTTGTTCATTTTGAGAATATTTTGCTCATTTTGTGAATGTGTTGGTCATTTTCTTAGTTATCTTATTAACTTTTTGTTTTTTTTTTCTTTATTTTGTAATTTTAAAATTTTTTTTAGGATATTGTGTGATTTTTTTTGGTTTTGTTAATTTTGTTAATTATTAAGTTAATTTTCGATTCATTTGTTCATATTGATGATATTTCATTCAATTTTTTGGTTGTTTTTCACTTCTTCTTTTGGTTATTTCTCGTATATTTTGTTTTCTGTTCATTTTGTTAATTGGATTATTTTATTCATTTTGTTTATTTGTTTAGTTATTGTTCATTTTTCTTTAATGTTGCACACTGCCATTCACAACACTGAATCAAAACGAACAAGAAAAGTCAATGTTCGTTCTTTGGAGACGTATTATAAACATGTAGTGCTATGTGGATTTATGAGTTTGGGTCTCAAGGTGAAGGCACGGTTCATTTTCAGGTCTTCACATACTGTATATTAACATCAGTATCGTTACGTATATGGGAGTATTACTGTTTCCCGGCGCAGTATCTGAAGCTCTTCGTGCTCATCTCACCCTCATGAAGTCTGTTTTCTGCATGGGGTGCAGCAGACAGATCCTCAGGTCTTCTCCTTTGTAGTTCATGGTGATCATGTCGAAGGCGATGGCCTCGGGAACGGCCAATATGAAGGAGATGACCCAGATGAGCGCGATCTCGATGGCCATCCAGTTCGGAACGCCGATCCCTTTGATGCGGCTCCAGGAGGCCACGGCGCGATACCTGCACAAACGTCACAGGAGTGGTAAGTAACCAGGAAGCCGATAGGGTCACGAGGGCACAAAGAGTCGCATCACAGTCTGTGCAAATACATAATCACAAAAGGCTGCCAGGGAAAAGAAAAGTCACTGTATTTTTAAGATCTTCTACTTTAAGTATTGCACTATTCATGCTGTTTCCATTGCAGAGTTATCCTTATTTTGTACTGGATTTTGTTTATACTATACACTGTACAATCTAGTTCTGCATCTTATATTTATTAGGATCTTATATACAGTACCATGTCATTTTCTGTGCAGCCCAAACCAGCAATCACAATTCTTTATTATTTATACACCCAAGGGATTTAAGAAGACACGACTGCATTTATTTGTAAAATCAGATGAGTAGTTTGTGTTTTATGCAAATGTTGTTGTTATGTGTGGTCGGCCAGCTCATGGTGGCTGTGGCCAAATAACGCCGGTGCAGGTGGACTATTGTGGAATGATGGACATTATCTAGTGGTCCGCCCTGCCTCCAGCATTCCAATGGCACGATCCCAGTCAGGTTGCCCCGTGGTGGCATTCTTACCAATGTCATTTTCTCCAAAGCTGTGGTGTCTTTTTACAGGGTTGGGTGTGTTTGACAGAAGAGTAGTCATTTGGGATTAGTTGCACAAAGGCATTATGAGTTCAGCTTTACTCACAATACTCAGTTAGGTGTGACCAAATCCCACATGTTGGGAATTATCTCATATCATTATCATAAACCATACATGAATTTGCACAACTAGTTTTATTGCGAAAGATCTTCACAAACTGGGCCAAAATATGTGGTGTAATCCCTTCAGTGTACTTACATGAACTTCATTCTTGCTGCAGTTTTATGTCTAGTTTTTGTGCCATTGTCTAGTTTATGATGGTATATGAGCGAGTGTAATTCCTTCTACTGTATATGTTAACGTCCAATAAAGCTGATTCTGATTTTGATTAGTTTTGCAAAAAAGTCCAGCTGAGGTCATTGTGAGAATCACTGCAGTTTGCATTATGTTTTTTCCAACTCAAACATAGAAACTTAAACAAATACATTAGACCACCTGTAGTATTTGTGTTAAAGACCTTTTAACATCATGAAATGCTTTAATGTGGATTCTTTCCTTTTCAGCGAGTTTTCTATGTTTTAACATTTTGAACATATTTTCCATCTTTTTGCATATTTTTTGCTTTTTGCTAATTTTCCTTGGTCTGTTTTTTGGGCACATTTTACATCTTTTTGCATGTTTTGTCATTTTTTTTTATATCTTTTAGCATATTTTCAATTTTTGAATTTTTGTTATTTTTTTACATATTTTAAAACTTTATGCATATTTTGTCATTTTTCTTTACTTACTTTACATCTATTTGCATGTTTTATCATTTTTTTCCTTTTTTCATGTTTTTGCATCTTTCACATTATTTTCAGTTTTCTGTTATCTGTATGCCTAATTAATATTGTTTTCCTTTTTTGCATCCTTATGTCACGTTAAAGAGATGAAAACCCGCTCACCTGTCGATGCTCAGTGCACACAGACTCAACACTGTGATTCCCACCGACGCCTTCTGGACCATAGGTACTATTTTGCAGACAATCACGCCGAAAGGCCAGTCCTCGGCCAGGAGCTGCACACAGAGACAGAGCGTGTTGATGTCTGAGTCGAGCCATGAGGGAGTGAAGTAAATCATCCACATATGAGTGAACTTATCGTCCTGAGTTGTCGGTTTAATATGTTGTGTCAGGTTCAGCTTTAAAATAATGCTGTGGCTGTACAATATGAAGATTCTAGGTCTATTAGAATCATATGTGGCTCAACACACCAGCAGGTCCCTCCTGCATCAGCTGTGGTATGCAGTTGTTTTCACTTGACCCCCCCCACCCCCCAAATATACAAACACACACACACTCACACACACACACACACACACACACACACACACAGAACAAGCTGAGAAGAAAAAAAACATACCAGAACCGTAGAGGGATATAAACAAAACCCACTGTAATAACCTGTAAAACTACTTGGAAACCCCTGGAAGTTTTTGTTTGTGTGTGTGTGTGTGTGTGTGTGTGTGTAGCATTTAAAACTGCTTTTCTCAATCTTAGGCTGAGGACCTTAAATGCAGCAAGGTCTCCAGCCCATTCAACCATACAGGTTGTTTGTTCCTGGTCTCAGTTACGACCTGGGACAGCAGTTCCTCAAATTCTGGGTTTTTCCCGCCATTTTATAGTTTGTGTTTTCTTGCTGATATGACCTGAGTGAATGTGAAGTACATTTTTATGACCTAACAGAGAGAGAGAGCTCCACTGATCGGTCAAACAACCAATCAATAGTATGTTAACAGTGCAGAGGGACATGTAAATGCAACGTAATGGACTTGTTTGAAAATGTTTTGTTCGGGGTGTAAGGAGCAGCTTTAAAATACAAATTAACCTTAATGGAGCAAAACACTGGCAGTGAAGTTCAGGGCTTTACAAGGTATGTCTATTAAATAATGAGACTGTTCTTCTGGTGATAAAAACATGTGGTTCACGGTCACACTGAGTGTTAAATATTAAAGGTTGCATATTCACACTCAGCTCAAGGTTGTAAGTGACGTCTTCAGTTCACTGCCAGCTACTGCCTAAAGTACACGTTTTTACTAAGGCGTCAGAAAACGATTCGCTTAAAAGTCGAGCAACGTGCTAAACCTTTAAAGCCTGAACTATCAAAGAATTGCCGGAAAATTTGAATTTGTTGAAAGTGTCGTGGTTATTGGATCTTCAAACCAGTAAGAAAAAAAGCTATGTCAATACACTTTGTAGAAGTGAGTTTTTTTTGTATCATATTCAATACATCAAGCATTTGTTGCAACTTGTTGTTCACATGTTTTTTTTTTTTTTTAAAACAAAAACATAGAGAATGTAACATTTATGTAACGTTTTATAGGGCCCTCACTGGAATACTTGGAAATGTATTGGAGCGTTATGGTGGATGCAGTATAAGAGGATATATTTGTCTTTTTTGACTTTTTAAAAAAGTTTCAGTTTTATTCTGCAAATCAGCCGTACTGGATAGTAAGACGCTACCATATACAGATCCTTGCCTGCCTAGGGCAAAAAAAATAATGTGTGGATAAATTATTGTAATAAAATAAACATATCCAGATGAAGGAATATTTATTTCTAAAACACCAAGTACAAGTGTCATGAGTTCCATAAGACATACAGTATGTTTTATGGAACTTATGACACTTGCAAAATACAGTGCAAAAAAAAGGAAACTGCAGTAAGTCCATAAAGGGAAAAGTAATTTGAAACTTTTAATGTAAACATAGTCAGGAAAAACAATTAAGTCCATTTTCCAAAATATCTACTTGGGGATGCAATTTCTAAAGCCTGCTGAACTTACTGTGGGTGGTTCCATCCCCGATAAAGGGTTAAACTTTTAACAGACGTGCATCACTCCTCAGCTTAGAAGTATTAAAGAAGTGCTTTTACAGTTACACTGGCATGTAATTGATACTGTATGCATCAACAATTATCATGGCTCACAGTAGAAGGTAAATCAAAATATTGGAATTGTACGCCCCATTTTCTCATGAACAAATACAATTTTTAGGGTTTTGCCATGGACATTACACTCAACAAGTGAGCATGGGTCACGTGTCAGTGCCTCAACCACAAAAAAATCTTATGAAGAGAACTGTTCATTATAGACCCCCTTCGGCTTAGAATATACTCCCATCTAACGTCAGAAACACCAGTAGCAAATTATCTTTTAAAAAGTTACTGAAACACAAATTTATCAGTTCCTTATATCTTGGTTGGATGTAATGTAATTGTATTTATCACTAATCTCTAAACCTGTAATTTTATCCTTTGGTGATTCTTTTCTAGTTTTTTCTGTACAGTATTTGCAACAAGATTGGTTGTTTGCTTGATTTATACGCAAAGCGACTTTTGATTATCTGTTGATTATTGTTTGTTTTGTGTATTTATATTTTATCATGTAGAGTAATTTTAACCTTTGTATGTTTTTGTTGTTGTATTAATTTGAGGACCCCAGGAAGACGAGCGACCACTTCATGGAAGCTAATGGGGATCCTAATAAAGAATAAAGAATTTTACAAAACATCATAAATTAACTGTTTAAATTAACCTAGAGCTAGTTTGGGGGTTAGGGTCAGGAGGGTGAATCAAATGACCTAGGGTTAGGTTTGGTTTTAGGGACAGGAGGATGACCCCTCTGACCTAGGGTCAGGCTTGGTGTTAGGGTCAGGCAGGTGACCTCTCAAACCTAAGGGTGGGTTTGTGGTTAGGGTCATGAAGGTGACCCCTCTGACCTAGGGTTAGGTTTGGGGCTAGGGTCCAGAGGGTGACCTGTCTGAAATAGGATTAGGGTTTTCCCTCTGCTTCCTGCTGAACTGTGAGTGCACTGCATTTATTTTATTGTAACCTCTGGTTTTAAGGAAAAAAATATGAGTGATGAATGAAAGGTCTAGAAAACATATGTATCAAATACACTGCCTGGCCAGAAAAAAGTTGCCATCTGGATTTAACTAAGCAAATACAGTAAGAGCATTTCCACACGCACAATGTGAAGGGAACTTTATGGATTGGGACTGAACAGCTGCGTCGCCTCAAGAAAACCACCAATCAGTGAGGCTAACCGGAAAAAAGACTTCCCTTTGCTAGGGAGCATAAAGATTGGACTCTGGAGCAATGGAAGAAGGTCATGTGGACTGATGAGTCCAGATTTAGCCTGTTCCAGAGTGATGGACACATCAGGGTCAGAAGACAGGCAGATGAAGTGATTACCCATCATGCCTAGTGTCTACTGTACAAGCCTGTGGGGGCAGTGCTATGATCTGGGGTTGGTGCAGTTGGTCAGGTCTAGGTTCAGCAACAGCATGTGTTTAAAGAATGAGGTCAGCTGACGACCTGAATATACTGAATGACCAGATTATTCCATCAATGGATTTTTTTCTTCCCTGA
>JAQQAE010022903.1:0-10158 GCA_029823295.1 Pseudamia nigra
TGAGATTTCGGCCTTGAATTGTGAAGCGCCTAGAGATAATCGGCGATTATGATTGGTGCTATATAAATAAAGATTGAAATTGAATTGAATTTGTTGATTTTTGTGGTTTATTTTATTTATTTTCTCAACCTTTTTTTGCTCCCTTTCTTCATCATATTGTTCATTTTTGCTCATTTACTTCATTATTTTCTTTCTTTTGCTTATTTTTTTTTGGTTCACTCTGTTGCTTATTTTGTTCACTTTGCAGGATGAGTGTTCATTTTTCCTTCAGATTTGTTCATTTTTCCTTCAGATTTGTTCATTTTCTTGGTTATTTTTGTTCAGCTTGTTCATTTTATGGATAATTTTGCTTCTTTTTGTGCAGTTTTGTTGATATTGATGACTATTTGGTTCATTTTGGTGAATTATTTTGTTCCATTTTCTTCCTTTGCTGAATTATTTTGCCCATTTTCTTGGTTATTTTGTTCAGTATGAAGATAATTTTCACCCTTTTTCTTCAGTGTTGTTCATTGTTTTCGTTTTTAAGTATTTTGTTCATTGTGGTGATGATTTTGTTCCTTTTTTTCAATTTTCTTCATTTTCTTTGTTTTTTTTTAGTTTTGTGGACAGTTTTATGCATGTGTGATTTTTCTTGTTTTCTTCACTTGGAGCAAAACTAAAGTACTCTGCAAAACAACTCACAGGAAAAAATACTCAAGCACACGTAAAGGAGTAAATTTGAGTACTATCACCTGTGAGGGCGGTGGAGGGGGTAGTGTGGGCAGAGTAAGGTGTTGACTGCTTAATACCCAGAAGTAAAGACAATCTTCTCTTCTCCTTTCGGCTGCTCCCCTCAGGCGTCGCCACAGCGAAATACCAGTGATTCGCATGTTTGATCTGGCATTGGTTTTTTAGGTCGGATGCCCTTCCTGACACAACCCTCACAACAAGGGACAAATTCCTGTGATCCTCGCAATATACATACTAAATATGTATACATGATGTATCAAGAAGTGAAGACAATACAAGGCCGAAACAACATAAAACATTTTTTAGTCTAAGGTTTGCCTTCTCTAGTCTCGAGGTAGTCACTGAAAGAGTTTTTGAATCACGAGTGAGTTCATTGGTACCATTTGTTGCCTTCTGAATGTGCTTCAGATCAGTGGTTCCCAAACTTTTTCTGGGGACCCAATTTTTTCTTTTTAAGAAATGACACTGTCATGAACCAAATCACTAATCTATGTATCATGAGAAGGAGTGAATTGGTGCATAAATGAATGCTGTTGACCATTTTAGCTGCAATTTTTATCATGTTAAGAGGCTTGCATTATTATCTAGTGCAGGTACTGTAAATGACCCATCTTGAGGATGGACAAACAAAATATATTGGTTTTGTTTGATTTTTGTGCTTTTTTTGACATATGAACACTTAAGTACTAAATAAATGCATTTAGCCAAAGCCAACAGGCTCTCATTTATTGCCAAGAGAATTATAATCAGCATAATAAAAACATCATTCCTTTAGGAAATGAAGGCCAGTCAAGCTACAAAAAATCTCAAGAACTTTGAATGCATCCTCGAGTGCAGTCGCCAAAGCCATCAAACACTCAGCTGAGTCGAGAGAAAAGATGCTGTGATGAAACTCATCAGGACCATTAAGGACCAAGGAAGAGCTACTTCTACAGAGGATAGTAATTATGTTTATTAGAATGACAGTCATAAGAATATAAGAAAGAAAAAAAAATGATTGGAGCTGGTGTGTCCAAATTTTTGACTGGTATTGGTATCTTCCACTCAACTTGACATATGTAATATGAAATGACAGTAGAATACCACATTAAGACAGCAATATTGTTAAATTATTTCAGAGCTTTCAGCATATTGTGTCTGGAAAATACATTCTTCAGGAAATGATTGTTTTCTACATGTAACAGTGGACATACTGTTTATCAGAATATGTTGCATGTATAACTGGAAAACAACACATAATACATCACTGTAAGTTATAAGTTCTAACTAATCACCATCTTAAAGTACTTTCTTGAGCGATGAATTACAACAAAACTGATGCGAAGCAATCATGCTCCCAATTGTTATTATTAAGACATTTGTGCAGATTCTGACCAATTCCAAATCAAAGTAAAAAAATAAACTTGATGATGTGATCCATCCATCATCTTCTGCTTATCCTGGTCAGGGTCATGGGGGCAGCAGTAGAGAAGTCCAGACTTCCTCTCCCCACCCACCTCCCCCAGCTCCTCGGGGGTGGGGGGGTGGGGGGGGGACCTCTAGCTGTCACCAGGCCAGCCGAGAAACATAGTCCCTCCTGGGTCTGCCCCAGGGCCTCCTCCCAGTTGGAGCTAATTTTGGCAACCCAGGCCACCCAGGCCCCTGCCTTTGGCTGCTACCCAAACCACACAGCACCAGACCCTTACGACCCTTCCTGCAGGTGGTGGGCCCACAGGAAGGCACAGTCATGAGGGTCTTTTGAATTGCTCTTAGTCTGACCTGTCACCTTGGACCAGTTTGCCTTGGGAGACCCTATCGGGGCGAATTGCCCCAGATAACATAGCCACTCTGCGAGTCTGCACTGGAAAACAGAACAACAGTGCAACAACATTGGTTCTCAGCGTAAAATAGCAAAGCATTTGGAGGTTTCTCGCTGTACAGTTCATAATATAGTTAAATATTTCACAGAATCTGAATAAACCTCTGTATACAAAATATGAGGTTGAAAACTAAAACTTGATGAGTGTGATGTTGGGTCCTCAGACAGCACTGCATTAAAAACAAACATTCTGTAGTGGACATCACTGCATGGACTGAGGAAAGTTTATCACTGCAACTGTCCTGTGGTCTGAGAAGTCAAATCTGATATTCCTTTTGGAAATTATGGACATGTCCTCCAGCTTTGCATTCTGTCTCCAGATCCATAAAATATTCCTCCAGAATGGAGTTAATTTGTGCCATTTCTTGCCTTTTTTACTGATCACTTTTCTTGTGCAGTGCAGTGAAAGGGTGTGTACAGAGTCAACAGCCCTATTAGTGTAACCACAACTACTGTGTAAATCCATGTCAAGGCTAGAAACACAGCTAAGTAAAAAAGAAAAGACAGTTCATCATTACAAAACGAACACTGGTCAGTTTGAAAAACCAAGAACTTTGAATGCGTCCCTAAGTGCAGTCCTCAAAACCACCAGACGCTGTGATGAAACCAGCTTTGATGAGGACCCTCCCAGGAAAGAGTTATTTATTAAAATCACCAGCCTCAGAAAAGGGCCGGTTTACAGCATCTCAGGGGGTTTTGAATTTAAAAAATGAACAAAATAATCAGGAAAATTAGCAAAAGTGAACAAAATAAGAAGCAGAAATCAAAAAATGAACAAAAATCCTTAAATAACTCAAAATGAAGAAAAGTAAATTAATCTAGAAAATTAACAGAATTATAAGCAAAGTGAGGGGAAACATCAGGGTAATGAAGAAAAATCTATAAAATGGAGCAACATGAACAAAATAAAATGCAATATGAAAATTGAGCAAAGTAATGAAAAAAATGAACAAGTTTTTTTAAAGAAAAGAGAAAATTAAAAACATGAGAAAAATGAGAAAGAATAATCAGAAAAATGATGAAAAATGAACCAAATATAGAAATGTAAACGAAATATGACAAGATTTTAAAAAATGAACAAAATACTGTATGAAACAAAACCGAGGAAAAAATAAGATGAAAAAATGAAAAAAAGATGCAAAAATGAAAAAAAGATGCAAAAATGATTAAAACATAAACAAAATAAACAAGAAGATTAATGGAAAAAGAGCAACACGAGAATAAAATAAACTATAAAGAAGCAAAATAATGAAAAAATTAAACAAAATGAACAAAATAGGAAGAAAAATGGACACGATATGAAGTCAAATGAACAAAGATGAAAAAAAAGTCAAGAAAATGAAGAATATGAACAAGAAATCAATTAATATAATGATTGAAAAACTCAGAACCATGCTTCTCACTTCCTCATAGTTGACTTTGAAGGTCAGAGCAGGCGTGAGGCAGTGGGATCCACTTGGTGGCGCTGTGGTTGTGTGTCAGTGAGAGGCTGCTGGGTTTTCACATGTTCAAGCTTCAGTCTTTTGTCAAAGCCACATTTCTGTCAAAACCTCTGTCATCAGTGAAAATGATCGAGAGTGGATTGAAAACAAGGTGTTGATACTGTAGCTGAAAAGTTTGACAGATTTTATTAAACCGGAATAGCAGTGTAATGTGCTTTGAGTAGTACCATTACATCACAAATATCCAAAATTCCAAATGATCTGAAGACGGGGCTTTGTGTTTTTCTCCTTGAAGCGAGAATTCAAATGCTTTCCTGCTCCTTTTAAAGCCTCCAGACATGCTTTATAACAGGATTTGTCACAATATGTCTCCTTCAAAGTGGAAACCAATCATAGTGAAGTTGAAATTAGCCCCGCCTCCTGGATGAACAGCCTGTATTCCTGACCATGTTTTCAGAAAATTGTCCATGAAAAGTGCGTTATTATATGTTTACAGTAGCCTTGTACCAGAATATGATCCCAGGTCACATTGGTGGTTCAACCAATCAGTGTTTGATGAGGAAAAGTGGGTGGATACAAAACCTCACACTGAAATCAGACGGACTCTGGCAGAGTTAAAGCCTGTACATACTCCACAAGAACACAATTTGTTCTGTCTCAAGGAGTTCTGCACTTGAGTTTCTCCTGAAGTATGAAATGTCCTGGCCACAATGAGCTTTGTTTTTGTTCTTGCCTCCTCTAGAAAAAGAACAAATTTCTCAGCTCTTGCACAGTATGTACAGACCTTTACAAGGAGGCTATTGGAAAACAAAGGGAAAAGTCGAACATACTCAGAGAGCGTTGACCTCCACCAAGGCAGCTCAGTTTCTCTTCATAGTGAAAACAAGTAAACCTTTTTTACTCCTATTTTTTGAGCTGTGGCCAAATCACAGTGCATGACAACGTTAAAGCAAATATTTGATTACACAGGATTTTCTCACCTATGGGGATGTATAGGTGTAGTGAATGATAGGTATGTAAAAGCTGCAGTCGGGATGAGAATATCGGATATTATGAGGCAGAATAGGAAATCTGAAATCTTCAAAAATACCCCGTGTTCAAATGATCAGATTTTTAAGCATGATCTTTAGACAGTTCTGTTTGGTGTTATCTGGTGAAGTTCAGATGTGATGCCAGTGGAATTCCAATGATGACGGGTAGATTTTATGGCGTTGAATATGCCAGCTGCATATGTACTATCTGTACTTCAGGAAAGCTTGGTGATGAGTATCATTATTTGTTTGAATGTTGTTATTTTAACTTGCAAAGGCAAAAATATTTGCCTGTTTGTATAAGGCTTAGACCAAATGTATATACAATGGACAAGAAATTTTATTCCAAAGATATTACTCTACAGTGCAACCTTGTAAAATTTTGTTAAGAAATTGTGTTTGTTTTTGCACAAAATTAACTAATCATCTATTTCTTTGATTATTTATTCCTGTATTTTTTCTATTCTGTTGGTATGAATGAAATATTATATGAATGAAATATTTTGTTTCCCTCTTGCTTTGTTGTACACGGGTTCTCTACAACCCCCGGAGGGGTCCAAGGAGAAACAAAGAATAAAGACATATTGTTAGAAGTACAGTTTTTTTCCGTTGCGGATGTAAAAAGTATTCTGTAAAACAACTACTCTCAGAAGCACATTTTGTTGACAAAAGTACTCAGGTACATGTAAAGGAGTAAATATACATGAGTACCTCATCTGGTAATTAATGATAAACTCATGATATGCAGACTGTCCCTCAAGCAGGGGATGTTATGCTTTTCCTGGACAGCCATGGTTTAAACTGTCCTTAAGGTGCCCCCTTAGTGCATAAACACTCCGCCTGACAGCCTGGCTACGCATGGCTTACTCGTTGGCTGCTCATTTTATAGTGTGCATGTATCACTTTATGGCATCCATCTATTTAGTAAACCTTGAAAAGGCTGTTGAAGCTCTGGATAAATCTGAGGGAAACACCATGACCGTCCCTGATCTGTCTGTCCGTGTTGCTAGAAATGTCTTTTGGCAATTGTAACTATGCTCAGATTCTGACATGTTCCTCGCTGAGAAGGAGATCTGTGTTCTGTGTCTGCTCGAAAGTCGCCTGTCAAAATGCAGCTGGCAGAGAAATATAGAAAATATTCCCACGTGATACAGCTTATTTTGTAGTTTTTTTGTGCATGGTGTGAGCAAAGCGAGAGTGTGTGTGTGTGTAGTGATTGAGCCTGGTGTGTAGACATGTTTGTGATGTGTTCTCCTCTTCATAGTGCAAGAGGATTTCACCGTCCTAGGCAGTGAAGAGAGTGAGAGGGGGAGAAACAGCTCTGCATGTACGGATGTGTGTGTGCAGAGTGAACGAATGGGAGCCCATGTAGAGAGCCAATAGAGAGCCTGTGTGTATACGTGTGTGTCCGTGTCCTACTTACATTATGGAAACGTAAACCAAATCATACGGTTCCTGAGGGCTAACATTTGGATTTTGGGTTTAGGTTACATGTGGTAGTTATGGTGAAGGTAAGTATTTACTGTACATCCACAAAATGAATAAAGCAATGAAAAGTCCCCCAAAGGCATGAACACCTAGTGTGTGGTGTGTGTGTGTGTGTGTGTGTGTGTGGTGTACATGTCCTATAGTCAATCTTCGGGAGAACCAGTTTGATTTGAACTATTCACATGAAGGAGTTCAGTGAGTAGGACTTACAGGAGCATCTCATTCAGTCTTACAAGATGATGATAAACAGGTTATTTGTACACTTTTGCCTTTGCATGATGTTTATTTGTTTATCAGCTTGGATCCCCATTTTCTTACACCACAGCGATTGCTCATCTTTCTGAGGTCCATCAAATTAAAATGCATTCCATCATTATTCATCACTAAAAACAATATACTGTACACTGAAATCATTTACTACATTATAAATGCAATCGAGACAAACAAGTGTCAAACAGTAGTTACAATCTATCTGGGAGAAACGTGATGTTTTTCCAGCCAATTTACACTTATTGTAATCATGTAAGAGCATGGTTATTCAGTGTGTGTATGTGTTAAGACTGCAGAGATTTTGACTCGTTCACTTATCTCAGCTTGTGTATTTAACCATTGCACTGGTTGCATGGCAGAGGTGAGTCACTGATCTGGCCTTGCACAGGTAGTGATGAATTCACTAGAAAAAACTGTGTGACGGTCGGTTGAAGAGCCACGCCCTTCGCTCCCCGCCCTTTCTGGTCAGGCTGCATTCGTTGTATACAAGGCCCCGATGCTGACTGTGGAGTGGACACAACGACTGAACACTTTTTTGACTGCTTTCCTTGGCTGTATTTTCAGTTACCTCTGGTCAGACTTTGAGCAGCGTGAGATGCTGCCGAGGAGTGTGATGTGAGGGGTCACTTGCTTACGGTAATCCAGCAGAAAAAAACAAAAAAATGCGCTTGATGTGTCAACTACTGGTGGATGTTGCTCACTAATCCTGTCTGTACTAATGCTGGATGTGCACACCCACACCTCACCTGACCTGAACACAGCTGTTCTTAACTAATCTTGCCTTTGCTTAATGGACATATAAGTTATAGAACCTGGGAATTTGCAAACCACTGAGGAAGGTCGCCGCCATGTTTTGTGAGGAGAATTGTTAACAAACGTAGAGAGAGATCGGTATTGAGCAGTGTGGATAAAAAAGAAGGAAAGAAAATACATTAAATGAAATGCCACAAGTCAAAACTTGACATGTGCTAGCAAGAGAAATAAAAAAATGAGGCAAGTATGTTCAGAAAAGAGAAATACAGACACAGAATTTGGTTTGTTTGAGCACACAGAGCTAGCAATGCTAACATCCCTGGACATTTTCACATATCTTGAGTGTGGAATGTGTGTACACATGAAGACAATTTCAAAAGTACGAGTCTCTCGATTGGATACAAGATCTGCAAAGATTTCAAGCAGAAAATCAGAAGACTGTCGTATTTATTAAGCTAAGTTGCTTTTCTGTCTCAATGCTGCACATTTGGTCATAATAGCTTCAAATGAAAAAAAAAAACACAATTTAACACTAATCATGTTTATTATATTTTAGGTATTTTTTGGCCATTCTGACTCATTTTGTTAAGTCTGGCATCACTGCTCCTTGATGTCTTTTCCAAGCTGAAAAACTAAAAACTGCCCTGCTTTCATTTCCCATTAGTCATGTGAACAGTTGTTAGAAAAGCATCCACTGTAAAAAGCAATAAAATACTGACACTTTTGGTTTGAAACTAGGGCTATCTGAGGCTCACCTGGATGCTTCCCTCTTTTCTTTTTGGCATGTGTAACTAGATTACTTGTGGTAGATCCAGACACACTGAAGACCTTGAGGAGTCGGAGGAGGTGGCTGGGGAGAGAGAAGTCTAGGCCTTATGCTTATGCTGCCGCCTTCATGACCCAGACCCGGATAAGAGGAAGATGATGGATAGGATAATGGATGAATCTTGTGTTGGGCATTAAAGTACAGTTCACCCCCTACTGGTTGGTTGTGGGAATGCACCAATAATTTGTTTGCCAACAAATTATTATTATGGATGCTACACAAGTCAGCATTTGTGGATCAATTTTGAAGTGGTTGTGCAGTCGGAGTCGTGAAAATCATGACCGAGTGAATCCAACCCTATTGTTTGGCTCTGATTTTGCCACGTCCTGCCTCCAGCGCAGAATTGTGACGTCTGTCTCACTTCAGTGAGGTAAAAGTCGGATGGAATGTGACATGACAGTTCAGACTGATGTTGCTTTGAAAATCATAAGATACGTATCCGATTTAGGACACATATGAAAGTGGCCTGGATCTGGTTTGAAAAAAATGGGGTGCGCTGTTCAGACTGTCATGAAAAAATCAGATATGGGTCATATACCATGAAAAAATCGGATTTTTTGGGGGGGCTTCCTTTAACGGAAGAGAAAAACCTCCAGCAGAATCAGTGGCTCAGGGTAGGCGGCCATGTGCCTCAAATGGTTGGGGTTAGTGAATTGTGAAGCATCTACAGATAGTCTTGGATTATGATTGGTGCTGTACAAATATAATTGAATAGAATTTATATTTGTTCATTTTCTTTATTTTCTTTATTTGGTTCATTTTAAGCATTGTCTTGTTTAGTTATACATTTTTCTTCATTTTTATTCCATTTGTTTAATATTTATTTTACTTATTTTATTATTTTTCTTCAGTTCATGGACTGTTTCCTTTGACGCAACTAGGAGTTTTTATTTCCTTTTTATACTTTGTCTGATTTTGTTCATTTTTGGAAAATGTTGTTCATCTTTTGTCTGAGTTTGTTCATGTTTTGTTGATATTTGTTGATTCATTTTCATTTTATTGTCAATCTCTGATGAGTTTTGGTCAATTTTATCAAGATTTTCTGATTTTGTTGATTTTTTTCTTTTTTGGTAAATTAATTTCATATTTTATCAGATTTTTTTGTTGCTTTTTTATTCACATATGGGTTTTTAATATTTTGTAATGATTTTTTTGTTGAAAGTGTGACATTTTTCCTCATTTAATTAATGTTTTGTCTGATTTTATTGATTTATTGTTATTGATATTTTCTCTTATATCATATCCATATAGATTTCACGTGTGTTTGGATGATTTTTGTCTCTGTTCAGTCAAATAATATCCAAACAAACAGTTGTCTTTAAGTCAATTGGACATGTTTGTTCCATTGTGTCCACATGTGGACACACTTTGAATCCTTTTTCTTTTCAAACATGTCAATTGATTTCAATGTAATCATACTCATGAGTCATATACAGAATGTTTAAAAGTCTGCATGATTTGGTTTTGTCATAAGTGGATAATGATCAGTGTGTGTATGTGGTTTAATGTGTCTTCAACAAACCACACATGGAAATGCCCCCTTCCCATAATGCACTGGGAGTGAAAGTCATCACACACACTGACTTCTGAACATTGAGTCACATGATCAAACGCATCAAACATGCGACCTTACTCACCTTTTACATTTTTATTTAATTTTTTCTTGCTTTTTGATGTTTTTTGATGTATTTAAATTTCCTGTATTTTGTCATTTTTTCAGATTTTCTTCAGCTTTTGTTCATTTTTCATTGATTTTTGTTC
>JAQQAE010022904.1:0-10157 GCA_029823295.1 Pseudamia nigra
GATCCACCCACCCACAGATCCATCCATCCACCTCTTGTAACATCTGACCAGAGACAGCAGCTGGAATCTGGCATATCTATAGTAATGTTTATTAATATGCACTGGCCCTGTAAAGAAACAAAAAATATATTGATTTTAGTATTTATTTATGTTATATTTAACCCACAGGTTTAGATTTCAAGGGTGATGAAAATCTAATCTAATCTTCATATGAAAATGCAACTGTTGGAATTTTTTTGTTCATTATTTAATATTTTTCATTTGCTTCTTTTATTTTCTCAACTTTGTCAATTTTATTTTTTTCTGTCATTGCTACTTTTATCGTCACTTTTTTATTTTTTGATTTTTGGGAATGACTGTTCCTTTTTGCCCATTTTTGTTACTTACTTTTGCTCATTTGTTTATTATTGTCATTGTCTTGTTCATTTTTGCTCACATTCTTTGTTATTTTGTTCAATTTTACTCATTTTCTTGACTATTTTGTTTTTCCCCTCATTTTTCTGGTTGTGTGGTTAATTTTTTGAATATTTTTTTATTTTCTTAATTGTTTCATTCATTTTTAATAATTTTCTTGATCATTTTGTCCATCCCAATTTTTACATGCATACACCTTTGATTCAACAAATATAGTTATTTAAAGGGATGCAGGATAGAGGTGGTGTTTAAGAAGGTAAAGGTCAAAGTAGACTGTACTTTCTGAGGTTACAATATGCAGACCTCTTCTGTGCATTTTCTACCACACTGTGATGGCCAATGCACCTTTGGTGTGATGTGCTGTGGGCAGTGGGCTCACTCTGGAAGCTGAAACACACTGAACTAACTGAAAGAGAGTGAGCTCCATCATCGGAATGTTGCTTAACTTTGTTCATTTTCTTGGTCTTAGTGAATTATTCTCTTGATTATTTTAATTTCCTTGATCATTTGTATCAGTTTTATCTTAATTTTTGTTCATTAATTTGGTTCATTTTTCTTCTTTTTGATTCAGTGCTCGTTTTATTTACGTTGAGTTATTATAATATCATCACTGAAGCCACTGGGGAGGGGTCTTAAGAGCCTTATGTGGTCCTGGAGCCACAGGTTGCAGATCCCTGCCTTAAGGTGCACCTTCACCCACAGACTGATACCTTCCCCAGGTCTGAACACAGCAAGAAGTCCATCCTTCCAGCAGCCATCAGGCTTTTTAATATTCAATAACTATAATGCAGACAGTCTGCAGACTGTCCTTCTAAGTGCAATCTTTTGTTGTCACGTGTAATATATAAATGCAATGTATGGCTTTTGTTTGACTTTTTCTTTTGTATTTAATGCTGGTTTATGTGCTGCTGTGTAACAAAGTCATTTCCCGTTAAGGAGGAGTAAAGGCTTGACCGCAATCCCACTAATTAATCAACTAACTAATCAACAAACTTGAAATTAAGAAACAGAAAAACGCATCTTCTTTTGGACAACATCTCTGCTGCCTTTCTCTCCGATCATTGGACGAGCTCTGACCACGTGACCCGGTTATCCGTCTTTCAGGGCGGAGTGAAATTAAAGCTATGAAGGTTAGTGGTACGTTATTCGTCTTCGCTTTCCATAGTGGTTTGTAATGGTCATTTTTAATGTAAAACACAGACATATCTCTGTCATATATACTAGTGCATTTGAAAATCAAAGCCGCGTTGAACGTGGACGGGTTTTTCTGACTGGACCGGGGCGTTTATTGGTCTGCTTTTGTATGTCCTTTTTGACAGCGTGATCGCTTGTAGCATGACCTCAGCCTTTGACCTGCAGGACACAGGATATTTAACGGATGGTTGTCGTCATCTTATGACAGGTGAAGACACCGCGACAGGCAAAATATGTCTGATAAAAGCCTTGATACGTTCGTTGCTGGTTGTTTTATTCTGAAATGCATGCGTTATACAGAAGAAACCGCTGTGTTAATGATCACTAACGTAATAAATTGATACGTTTTATCGATACCATTAGCTGAGGCAGGTTTTCTCTCTGCTGCAGTTTATTCCGCATCCCCTGGACCACCTTATGCCATAGAATGTAGGCTTATGTGAAGTAAATGACAGCAGCGCCATCTTGTGTCATGTTTCCGCACTTACAGGTAAACCAGGAAGTGAACCTGTGAGGTCATGGGGAGCAAAGTCAGCTCCGAAATGGCAGCTCCCACCGTCCGAGTTATCCAGGTAATGCCGATTCTCAACGTTTATTTGATTTCAACAAGTACACGTTTCACTCAGATCAATTCTTAACACTGTAAAGTCTTACTTCTAGTGTCATTAGCGTTGTACACGTGTTATATCGAGGCCTTGAGGTGACGGATCCTCTGTACCCTTGTTGATGCCCTTGTTAAACTGTAAAACGTTCTGTCATGTTGTGACTTTTGTCACGTTTGGACACTTTTAAAACACGTTTTACACACAAGCAGTTTTAATCATAATTCGCAATGGCACCGTTTTGTCAGAACTATTAGCCTCGCATGTCCCTGCTGGTTTTCCCCGTCTGATTCAGAGAAGTTAAACTTAAACTGAACTTACTTAAAGCTCACTTTGTCTCTTTTATGACACTTCGTCACTTTAAGTCAGATACTCTTTACCTGACACCTTTTAAGGTGTACGTTTTGCCTCAGAAAGCGAGCGTAAACGATGTGTATGCTGCTTATAGCAGCAACAAGTACGTATGTGAAATAATGTGGCAGTATCTTGCTTATTATTAATAGTCCCCAAGTCTTAATTTATGCACAAAAATGAAACTGGTGACAACATGTGTTGGTCCAGCATCCAGCTTTACATCCAAACACATTATTAGTGGGATTGTTGAGTCATGCATCAATCCTACTATTATTGTCTTGAATATTCTTCGTCTTCCACTTCAGTACATTTTTTTCTCATTTAGCTGCTCCTGTTTTGTCCGATTCAAACAATTCAAAATTAATATGTTTCAGCTTATTCAGGACAAGTGTGCTGTTGCATTTCATAATTCTAACCTTTACAAGTTTTAGAGTATTGAGCTTTTTTGACAATTTTTCCCCATAGGAAATGAATGGAGAACTAACGGAATGTGTGGTTACCATGGCAACGACAGTGATTGATACTCTGATTACTACTCGACTGAATAGTTAATTTAACTCTTGCACTTTTCCAGCAAGTTTTACCATTTTGACTCGGCAATCCCTTCAGGGATTGCAGATTTTCTAGGTTTTTTAAAAATATAATTGTAACTTCTATTAGAGGTCCATGGACACTGATTGACAAAGGGCAATATAATAAAATACCTGTAAGCAATAAAATTTGATTTGCCAGTTTACAAGGTATGGCTATTTAAAAAAAAAAAAAAAACTAATGCTGTAATACGATTCTGTTGGACGGAAACTTTTTTCAGTGTGTTTGAGTGCAGTAGGTCTTCCTGAGACAGTTGCCTCAGAACCTCTGTCATTCTTTTCTTAATTTCTGACACAGACTCACAATGTGTTCCTTTGACACAGATTTGATCTTAGGAAAAAGGAAAAAGTCACACGGTTCTAGATCAGGTGAATAGGGTGTGTGATCAAGCACTGTGGTTTGTTTTTGGGCCAAAACTGCTTTACTGAGAGCACAGGGTGAGCGTGAAATATACAGTATCTAAAACACATCACTTGTGTGTTTGTCTTGTGAATTTTGACGGTATTTGCAACCACCTAATGAACTGATTTTCTGAAAGGGCAGCCGACGTAAAAAACCTATGCCAGATCAAACATGCAAATCATTGGTATTTCGCTGTGGCGACCCCTGAGGGGAGCAGCCGAAAGGAGAAGAAGATAGTGATTTTCTGAAAAAGTTACAAACTTTGAATGGGGTGTTTTTCTCCCTCAAAGTGAGTATTTACAGTTGAGAAGTCGATTAGATGTTGCCATTTCTTTCATTTTCTGCCGATACAGTTACTTTGTAACACATCCTGTTGGCATCTTCCAGTAAATATTCAGTTTACTGTCTCAGAACTAGGGTCATAGTGACTGTGCCCTGAGTTATATATTGGGAACTATCTATCACCTGTATTAAAGTTCTGTCACTGCCACTAAAAATGTGATTCAGGTATTTGGGTTTTGATTTTTAAATAATGTACTCTGATATTGAGATGTTTGACTGGTATTCAAAGAAAAGAAAAAACAGTGTTGTGCATACAGGGAGTATTTTCTTAGGAGAGTTGGTTGTAGTGCACTAAACAAGTAAAGGAAAGGTTAAAAATTAGTCAGAAGTGAATAATCGCATTATGCAATACTCCTTCTGTTTAGCCTCTGTGAACACTTTTAAAAGCACAACTACAACTAAGTAAAATAATTTACCTCTGTTATGAATGAACAAATGAATTGCCATACTGTTACAGACCCATTGTGTTTTTTTCCAGGCTGTGCGGCCTCATGCTCCTCTAATCAAGTTCCCCAACAGACAAGGTATCCCAAAGCCCAATGGTGAGTTATACAACTGCATTTTGAACCTTGATCTGTTAGTTGTATCAGTCTTCTCTGGAGAACATACTTTTACCCGTAGCATTTTAATATTAATTCCTTTACTCTTTTGCTCCTTCTTGACTTGTGCTTTTTTTTTCTCCCTCATTCTTTCAGTCCAAGACGCTTTAAAAACATTAGCTGTTAACCTTCAACAACATACCCCAGGTTCCCCTTCAGTGGCAGCACCGCCTCAGTTATCACGACCACAGGTACCTTTGACCCCGATCCCCGGCACGCCAGACACCCTGAGCTCGATTCAGCTTCTCCCAGCACGATACCGCAGGAGACCGTTAACAGAGGAAGAGATGAACTACATTCAGGTGGGAATGACAGAACTGCAGTGAAGTGTTTGATTCTTAAAGTCCAAAGGTTTTCAGAAATAAAAGGTCAATCTGGTGTGCACTTGGGACCCAAATTTAGAAAAATGAAATATGTAGTGCAGTGATTTTTGTCACCAAATGTTTTGAGTCAATTATTCAGTGTTTCAAAATTAGGTAGCAAATTTTGAATTATTTTAGAATTGAACTAAGAAAACTGACAAAATGATGAACACTTAGTTCATCAATTGACAAAAGGCAAAAAAAAATTTTGATCCACCTTTAATCTTAAACATTGTTTTCTTTTGCAACCTTCTATATAACCATAGACATCGTTTTTAATTTTATTTTTAAATCTCCTTTAATCTTATACATTGTTTATTTTCTTTTTTAACCTTTTAATACCTTTGAAAACCTTTAACACTGGGCCTTGTGCAGCAACATTCTCTTGAATTTCTGTCGCTTCATTGTAATTGGCACATGTGATGCCCACTAAATACCATAAAAGGGCATGTGTGGCGCCATGTGCAAACAGCTGACTTCAGGTCATTGTATGGGCTACGTCTTCATGAAGGTCTACAGTCATATCTAAACTGCCTGAATTACTGGCAGAACTTGGAAATGAACTGAGGTGTACATTAATAATAAACGGTCCCAGCAGATCACACTCAAGGGAAAGAAATGACAGAGGACATAAATAACTGTTCAGTACGTACCGACGAGGTGGCGATTCAGTCCGACAGGTTTACTCAGATCAAATCTCCAGTGCATCCAAGTGCACACTGTAACACAAAAACACTGACATAATAATTAGTAGCTCAGAAGTTTATTTTACAGAAAATATCTAGTGGACTGTTTTGTTCATTTTATTTATTTACATCCATTTGATCAAAGGAATTTGTCCCTTGTTGTGAGGGTTGTGTCAGGAAGGGCATCCGACGTAAAAAACCTATGCCAGATCAAACGTGCGAATCATTGGTATTTCGCTGTGGCGACCCCTGAGGGGAGCAGCCGAAAGGAGAAGAAGATCCAGTGGATTCTTCTATCAATGAAAGCCATGCTGACTTTAAACCACTTGTATTTTAACAGATAAATTGATTGATACTTTATTGATCCCACAAAAAGGGGAAATTCACAAACGGCAGCAAACTGAGCTTGTGCCTTGCGACTGGGGGGGAGGGGCTGACATGCAGTCAGACACTGGACTCTTTGACGTAAAACCAGCTTCATATCCTAGCCTTAACTGGGTTTAATTGACGGAATAAAATATTTTTCAACCACAAATTTAATAATCAATCATAGAAATTCCTCTAAAAGATCAAATAATCTGAATTAGATTGTATCCACTCTTAGATCCACTCGTTAGATTGTAACCACTTGTAAAATGTTATCTTATCTGGAGTAGCATCAAAAATAATATGTTGGTGAATCCCACAAATCAATGAGTACTAACAAAAATGGTTTCTTGCATGGGGCCCATTGTATTTATTTTAATTTTAAACTTCCTTTAATCTTGAACAGTTTATTTTTTTTTAACCTCCTCTCATCTTAAACCTTGTTTTCTGTATTTTTTTTTTTTTTTTCCACAGAGAGGCGGTCCAGAGTGACAGAAGTCGACTCAATCGCTGCAGCCAAAGTCCTCGTCTGTCTTTAACACTGCTCCTCAGCTCAACAACACAATGCCACATGACACATAATATAGAATAAAGTATTTCCTGAATCCTGTTTGAATGTATATATGTTTATTTTTGCAGGTTATTCTTGATCATACTATTCATTTGTTCAGTGAGACATCTTCACAACAACAAACCAGAACCACAGTCTCCACTTTTTTCCTCCTGATGTGTCTTGTTGTTGAACCCTGGTTTAAACACTATATTCAGTATTTAATTTTGTCACAGTATAAAATAATACAATCTTATTTTATACTGCAGTAAAGTCTCAAGAACTGAGGTAAAAGTGGAAACTGAATGAAATGATTTCAAGTGAACGACTGGATTTTAATGATTAAAGGTATATTGTCTTTTATTGTGGTGCCTTATTGTACTCAATGACACTAACAGAGCTGTCACTCATGAGAATTTCTACTCTCAGTAATTTTGTCTATAAAATGTCAGGAAATGGAGAATTTTCTCAAAGTGAGTTGTCAAATGGCCAATCTGACCCACATCCCAAAGATATTCAGCTGAATGTCGGAGGAAGGAAAAAAACATATTCAGACCTTTTTAAAGATGGTTCAAATTGATCAAGTATTGAAACAGTTGTTAATTCTAGCAGTGGGCATCTAATTGAATAAACACTAAGGCAGGAAAAAGGGATGAGGGAATTGATAAGAAAAATGGGAAACATTTTGAAAAGAATCACATTTTCTTAGGGGTGTAATTGTTTAGACCTCAACTGTATATTGTATATTTCCATATTTTTTTAACTGTAAATTAATCCAAATATAATTTATTTTACTCTTTAAATGTGAAAAAATAAGATGTATAAGAGTGAGATAATGTCAAAATGAACAAAATCAGCAATAAATGAACATAAGAGTACAGAAAGATTAACAGCATATAACCAAGTCAAGACAATTTAAAAAATGTTCAACGTTGAAGAAGCAAAATGATCAAGAATGACCAAAATAAAGCCAGAATTGCCCAATAACTTGAACAAAACATTCTACAAACCCATGTTTCTCAACATAAAAGAAAGTGCAGTGTAAAAAAAAATCTAACATTAGGAGCAGCAGCTATTTTAAATCTCAGAATTGTGAACATTACATCAAGTGTCTGTGGGACATAAGACCTGACAAATTGAAGACTTTGTGACTGAAGGATTTCTTTGTAAAGTTAGAGTTTAGGTATGCTTAATTTCAGAGAATATCAGGTATAAAAACTGTAAAATCTAGGCCAAACAAATAAAACTAAACAAAGAATCCACAAAACTGGATAAAATAATTACAAGTAACAAAGCAGAAGTGAATAACAAAAATGGGGGGGATGACCAACATAAAAATAAATGAATGTAATGAACAAAAACAAATCAAGAAAATTGACAAAAATTACAAGAAATAACAATCCACAAAATGAACAAAATAATGAAACAAAAACATCAAACGAACAGGAAAAGAATCACCAAAGCAACAAGGCAAACATTAAGTCAATCAGTGTTTTGACTGAAAATGAACAAGTCAAAGTGAATCAAATGATCGAGAAAGTGAACAAAATAAGAAGCAATATGATGAAAATACTAGGAAAATTAACAAAATTAGAAGTAAAATGATCCAAATAAAGAAAACGAAGAGAATGAACAAAATCATGAAAATGAAGAAACATAAAATGGGAAGGAAAACGAAGAAATGTGAACAAAATATTAAGAAAAATAAACTAAATCATGAAACTGAAAAAAAAAAAAATTAACAACGTAGGAGGTGCTGTGTGTGGCACTGTTACCATAGAAGCCTTGTGTGTGGGTACTGTTACCATGGCAGCCATGTGTGTGGACACCATTACCATGGCAGCCATATTTGAATTTCCTGCAAGAGTTGAGTAAAAGTTCAACAAATGATAGAAAACTAAA
Organism: Pseudamia nigra; assembly: GCA_029823295.1. NCBI lineage: Eukaryota > Metazoa > Chordata > Actinopteri > Kurtiformes > Apogonidae > Pseudamia > Pseudamia nigra. Next base: position 8,365 of record JAQQAE010022904.1, read on the forward strand.
AAAATTATCCATGAAACAAATAATGAATGAAATAAGACATAAAATGGACAAAATATAATCAAGAAAATGAAAAAAAAAACAAAACGTGGTGCTTTGGGTAGCACTCGTGCCTCACAGCGAGGAGGTCCTGGGTTCAATCCTAACATCGGCTGGTGGGGCCTTTCTGTGTGGAGTTTGCATGTTCTCCTTGTGTCTGCATGGGTTCTCCAGCTTCCTCCCACAACCAAAAAAAAAAAATCACTGGGGTTTGGTGAATTAGTCACTACAAATTGTCCATAGGTATGAATGTGAGTGTGAATGGTTATTTGTCTCTATGCGTCAGCCCTGCGATGAACTAGGGTGCACCCTCCCTTCGCTCTAAGTCAGCTGGGATAGGCTCCAGCATCACCACCACACCCCGACTCTTGCAAAGATAAAGAATTGTCTTAAAATGAATCAACAGCAGCAGATTTAGGTTTATGTTTCAGTTTTTATTGTCGTTATTGTCATGCTCTATATGGTAAACATTAACAACACTGAGAGTCCACTAGAGTGCAGTCACCACGGATGTGTTACTGGATGCAGTTCCGTAAGTGGTTTATTACTCGGGTGAATATTGGCACAAGTTGAACAGACATGACAGAAAGGCCTGAAGTGAATCCACACTTCACCTCGTCCGATTGTCATTCCAATCTCTACAGGAGCAGAGAGAGGCTCACAGTTTCAGGTTGGATTTGCTCCTCTTTGCCATGATATAAACGAGGAGTCACACAGTCCGGCAAACACCATGAGAAAAAGAAAACACTGATCCCAGAGTGTCCACGGGAGTCACATGCTTCAGTGTAATGCTTTTTATGTCCTTTTTGAGATCATTCTCACCAAATTTAAGCTCGAGTTTGACGCCCCTAATCTACAATACCTTCTTTTTTTTAAATTAGTGAATTCACACGTGAAAGATAAGATGTATAAATGTGAGAATTAAACATACTTTGTTCATTTTGATTTAATGTTGCTAAAGCAACAAAATGAGCAAACAAGTTAACAAAATGAACCAATTCAGCTAAAATAATCAACAAAATAGTCAGTGACCAAAAATCGAACAAACTAATACAGTACAATGAACAAGCATAAACTGAACAAAATAATCAACAATATGGACAAAAATGGCACAAAACTCTAAACAACTATTGAAATGAACAGAAAGACATAAAAAGAAGAAAACTGAACAAAGCACTCAATAGAATTAACTAAAATGTTAGATTAAATGTCTGTGGTGATTAACACCTTCATACTTAAACCACGTGAACCACTTTCAGGCTTTTATGTTTGTCGAATCTTAAGACTTCTACATGTTTCTAAATGCCTGCAGACACCCTGGATCAGTAGCGTAAAACGTTTTTCACCCAGCTCTGAAACACATGAATGCCATTAGGGAACAATTCATGGCGTTACAAAAATACTTTTTCTTGTTTAAAACCTCTATATCAAACACAACCTACGAACCATATCAACGAGAAAGTGCAGTATATTCAGAGAAAACACTCACGAAGACGCTCAAGTCACAAATGGGCACGACACGAGCAGAAACACTGAGGTATGCACGGGGGTCACTGGGATGGGAGGGGTGGGTTGCTTTCAGTCCGACGTGAGGCCTGGTCAGCGCATAAACGCTTCACCTCCGTTTACTGCATCCAGACGTCAGCGGTTCCCAAAGTATATCAGAGCAGGACCCCCAAGAGAAATGTGTCTATTTACATGTGCTTATTTTTTTTATTTAAAATGTACAATACAAGAAGGAAAAGAAGAAAAATTAT
>JAQQAE010022905.1:0-10157 GCA_029823295.1 Pseudamia nigra
GTGTTGCCAGACAGCATAGGATGGTGGTGTGCAGGATGACTCTGGTGGTGAGGAAGGTGAAGAAGGCAAAGGCAAGGCAAGAACATTCAACAAGGTCTTAGAGAGTGAGAGGATGCCACAGGAATGGAGGAGAATGAATTCTCAGATCACCAGGGGGCCACTGACCAGGGGTCATCCAAAACAGCATCCTCCTTACTCTAACCTTCACACTAACCTCAAACCCTAGGTCAGTGTTTGTGTTTTGTAAAAGCACAAGATCCAACTGCTGTTTATGCAAACAATTAAAATTTCTGTCTTACTCTTGTATATTTCGTTGTCTGAAAACTTTAATAAATGGCATCTTCCTCATATTTATTACAATAACCATAATTACATAGGTGCCATCCTTCAAACCTATGTGAACACTTATTTCTGAGGTGAATACTAAAAGTGGATTCCCCATGGAGATGTAATGCTGACCCCAGACCACTGCTATATCCTCTCTTGTGCAGGTGGAGGGCCACAGTGGGGATACTTTTATCGGGCATTCCAAGGGTACAAAACAGGAAGGAGGGGAAGCCAAATTGTAAAGGTAACACAATCAGCCGCTAAAGTAGTCACAGGAGTATCAGTTTCTTTAAGCTGCACTGAGCGCGGCACAAGATTAAGATGTGGATTACTGAACATTTACTTCATGTCTGACGGAGAGAGACATGTATTTTGTACCATAAAGTGATACAACACCATAACCTTCTTTCAGTGTCATGTGATCTAGAAATGTAGAAGAATTTTTGTGGCTTATTTACATGCTTGTTGCTAGTAACCACAGAGTAAAGATGTTTTAGATTCTTGGACTCAAATATCACAAGGACTACATGACGGAACCCAGTGTGTGATTAAAAATATATATCATTTAGTTGATTCAAGTGTTGCTTCTGTGAGAGCTACCGGTAAATATCTAATAATCAACTGTTGAAACACACGGGAATCACCCATTTTTCAACCTTTTTTCCTAGACTGTAACCCAATCCTTCGGGGCAGACTTCACCTTTGACTCTTGTACTTGACCCTGTATCTTGAGGATGAGTTTTTTGGAAGTCAGACATGCTCAGACTCTGTTATGCATCTCTGCTTGAGAAATCTTAAGTTGATCAGGGACATTGGACTGGAAAGACGAGCCCTGTGAGTAAGATATGAGCAAACAAAAGAGAGACAGAGAAGAATATTCAAATTCCTGACTGAGGACACACCTTAGATACACAATGTGATACACTCAGACAAATAGTATTCTGCTCACAACTGTTGATTAATTATTGTTGTTAAACTTTCAGTTCACATTTTGTTTTATGCTATTTGGAGCCTAAACCTACTCTTCACCCTGCATCCATTGCCGTTGTGGATAAGTAAGTGGGCAGCACAGGTGCATGATGGCACACAGTTACACATCCCCCCTCCCTACTACCACCACCATCGACACACACTCATTGCCTGTGTGCATTGTGTCCCATTTCTTTAGGTCCATGTTCCATAGGGGTAATAGTATGTGTGTTTCCAGCTTTCAAAAAGGCCTTTGAGATCCCCAGCTACCCACCCACCCCGGTCCTTGTTGGAATGAAATCTAGTGCTTTCTACTAACCTGAGGAAAATGTGGGTGAGGATGTAGAGCGAGTGAAGCAGTGAGGAGGGGTTGGGCTGTCCTCAACACACACTCCCACTCACCATCCCTTCCTACAGACTTTCTTTCAGATTCTTGGTGTAGAGAGAAGCTGGCCGGCTGTCTCAAAGCGATTCGCCTCTGTGAGCACGCACAAGATGTCCATTTATCCTACGTGGCCCTACAACTTCACCACTCCCTCCTCACCTCCCTCCCTCTTCTCCCTTCAACTCCAGCTGAGGCAATTCAACTCGGGCCAGAAGCAGGGACCTTTAATCTAACAGAATGTAGCAAGCACCTGAACTACTTAACCGCTGTGCTTGTTCAAGGGGGTGGGCACAGAGGCTAAGGTAACTGGTGTGTAACAAAAAGCCCCGAACTTTATCCTTGGCCAGGATGAGTACATTTCCTTTCTGTTGTTCTCAACAAAGGCAGCAAGCACAAATGGTCTGCTATCTGTGTCACCGGGAAGTGGAGAGCAATTTGTTTCTATTAAACAGGACTGTCCTCATCTTCCCCAAACTGACCCCCTCCCTCCCCCTCCAATATTGATTCAGATGTGGCTTTTGTGCTGCAGGTAAAATGCTGCCAGTCAGTAGGTTTCATTTGAGCTCACCTTGACCAGGTGGAGACCTTGTAGTCCTTACCAGGGGCCCCTTGAAAAGAGCAAAGAAGGGCCAACTTGTTTTTCAGATTAATTTCAGAATTTATGAGAGGTGCACTGGGCTCTTAGTAAAACCAGAAGTTTCAAACTAAACTGAAGGTTTGAAGAGAGTAATAATTTTACCACAGCAGTCAAACTGGATTTCCTCTCCAGTTTGTGGCAGGGTCCCAGTGACGCAAAGCAATACAACACTCCTTAAAATTGTGCACATGCATGCACACACACAGCTGCACAGTTATAACTATCCCTATGTTCCCTATACATCATATCAGTAGCAGTTTGACCTCTCTGATTTATCTGAATTCCTGTATAGGGCAGAAATACAACGGACCACTGTATTTCACCCACTTTTTATCCAGTACCACTCAGGTCCATTCAACACTCTTGACAGTGGCAAGATGGCTGCTTTCATAAGAGGGTGTTTGTCTTCTTTATTTAAACCCCAGTCTGAGCACATTCATTGAATCCCTGCCACAGATATGAAGCCCTTTGAGTTTGACCATTTATGAGCCATTATACCACAAATCAATCCATCGGAAACCATGTTATTATTTTAGTGAACAGTAAATGTACATATACATTTCTATATAATGTCAGGAAACCACATATCAGTGTTTCCTCCATTGTTATTTTTGTGGTTATAACCAAACACACAGGGAGCAAGGTAAAATATGTGAATGACAGCTGTTATCACCAATTTCTGATCGAATAAAAATTTGAGCCCAGCACAAAATCTTGGAAAGGGGCTTCTGTCCTCCAAAGCTGCATTACATTTGAGGTTTTTTTTTTTAAATTATTTGATCAGGGAAAGCTGGAAAACTGCCCCTGACTCAGCTTCTGCAACTTTTACATCATGTGGGATACTCCCCAAAACAACAAAAATGTAAAGATTCTTTCTCAGTCCTCTTATTTCACTATGGTCAGGGTGTTTCTGGCAGTAAAGTTGGTTAGTGGTGTGTCACCCCCACCTAATAACACTGTACAAGCACGAGTAAAGGCAAGACTTTACATGGCACTGAAGGAAGACCAGAATGAAGACCTCTGTACCTCTGTACGTCTGGTGGCCATGTCTAAATGCTGTGTTCACAAAATTTGACGATTCCTGGCAATTAAAAATACTGTACCTATAAACTTCCTTGTGAACACTTACTACACAGTTGGCACCTAATAATATTTTTTAGTGCATGATGGTCCCTCTGTTATTTCTTGCTGTTGCTGTCTGTATCTGTATCTAATAAATAGAAAATAATATTTAAAAGTATTGTACTTAAATGTTACAAATGCTCAGAAAAGATACATGTTTTAGTGGTACTGTATGACTAGAAAATTTAAATCAAATGATGGTTTTCAGTTGGTGGGTCTGGACCCATAATTGGGTCACGGGCATCTTCTGAGTGGGTCACACCATATATATATATAAAAAAAAAATCTATACAGGCCTACATTTTGTTGCATGTCATCTGATGTGAGCTTTTATTGATGTTCATCAGCTGTTGCCATGGTAACAGACATTTAACTGTAAGATAATATATTGTCGTTAATTCAGTTTTGTTCAACTTCTTGATCATTTTGTACATTGCATGGTCATTTTGTAAATTGTTCTTTCATTTCTTGATCCTGTTTTTTTTTCATTTTTGCTCATTGCGTGGATTTTTTGTTCATTTTATGGATATTTTAAAAATCTTTGTAAATTTTTGACTATTTTATGGGAGGAAGGTGCATATTTAGTTCAAAATAAAGTATTTATACTTCAAAAATTGTGATTTCAGAATAAAATAGTTTCATATTTCCTTCTGTTTTCTTTTTGTTATGCTGTAGGCTGTGATTGTCAACATTAAAATAAAAAAAATTTAAAAACTGGTTTATTTACATATAATGAGACTAGAGTATGTACTGTTAAAGCATTACATTTTTCCATATTTTAAATGTTTGAGATGCACTTGTATGTTTACTAGCTCATAAATATACACTTGCCTTGGTTTGAATTTGATAAAAGAAGGTCTCACATTGATGACCATTGTAAAATGTGGGTCACATGGCCACAGCAGTTGAACACTACTGCCTAAAACAATCATCCATAAAACATACTGTACCTCTCTCCCTTTCCTTTCCTGTCTTTTTCTTTCCTTTTCCCCAGTTAATTTGGACACATATGGTTCAATTCATTTAGCTAATGATCACCACTAAATGGTTAATGGAAGACACTATCCCTCCTCTTTTCCTCTTCATCTGTCTTTCCATGTCTTTACATTTTCCTCCCTCTTCACTTTTTTTCCTTCCTGTCTCCGTCTCTGTTGTATTGACGCCCTGGGACCCCATCTGGGCCCTTTGGAGGCGTGAAATGCACAGTAATTATTAGTAATCATCACACACCATCAGAAACGGATCCTAGTGCTGTAATTACATGATAAATGTCTGCCTAACACATGCCCTCTATTTAGCAGCCCCCTGGAGACCAGGGATAATAGACAGCTAACAGGGATCCGCAGAATGGGCCTTTCAGCGCTGGCCGGGGCTCATTGTCTACGCGCCAATACACCGTCACCCCCCGTTTGGCAACAACGCAGACCCCGATCAATCCTCTGCACTGGCCCCCCACCAGCCTGCTGACCCCTCCCCATAGACACACACCACTTGTCACTGCTAAGTAGACAGCAACGTCAATCATTGGCATTACACTGCAGTGCTAATGGCTGCCAAACAATTTCACAGGAGAGACAAGAGTTTTGTTCAGCCATTTATCAGGTGATGCTGACTTGGTTTTATGCTGTTGCCTCTGACCCCAGAGCAAAATGTGATAATTTGCATTATTATCGTCAGCATGTCTTTTGTGTATCGCTCTGTTCAGAATGCAGCCAGCATCAGGCTATTTTAGCAATGTTCCTCTGTCACAAATAAGTGTTTTTACTCTAGAAATCTCCATGTTATTTTCAAGTGGCTCTGTATTTGGAGCTTAAAAGACTGATTCATGTCTTTTCTCTGATTTTCAATTTGCAAAACATGATCAGACTTGATTTTTGCCCCTGTAATCACTAGAACTCAAACCACAAACACAGACAATCGTTTAACAGATACAGATTAGTACAGTTTGAATAGCTATGGGAGAAAAACTAGAATTATCACAATATCTGCTTCTGTTATTGCAGTGATGATTATTAAATGTGATAACCATTTTAAAAAGTTTTATCTCTGTAATGATAAGAACTTGTTTATTTAGTGCTGGGGCCATCATCTGAACAAAATTGGAGAGAAAATGTTTTGGTCTTTTTACATCTTTTACTTAATACATCTTTTTGCAGCTTTTTTGTAATTTTTGTCTCATTTTTATATTTTTGCATCATTTTCATCATAATGATGTTTGATGTCATTTTTGTATCTTTTATGCCATGTCTCATTTTTGTCTCTACATCTTTTATCTCATTTTTGTTACATCATTTTCTGTATATGTTGTCTTTTGGGTCATGTCATCATTTCCTTTTGTTTTGCCTCTTTAATGTCTTGCATCATTTTCATATTTGTGCATCTTTTGTGTTGTTTTTGCATCTTTTCAGTTTGTTTTTTTTCATTTTTCATCTTATTTCCTTCTTGTGGCATCTTTTACTGTTACTGTAAATAAAAACCACAGGTGACCACATGGTTTCTTGAATTTCACACTCAGGACTGATATGAAAAATATTTTGGGGTATAACTCCTACTGTAGCTCTAATGATTAGCATACAGACAAACCATCTTACAAATATACATATAGATTTCAGAATGCTAAGTTGGTGCAATTTAGAATCAGAATTATATTGTCTCTTACTCCACCACTCCCATAGATAAATAAAGTAGAATTTAGCGATTTTGTAAAACTCAAACTATGTAAAACACCAAAACTGTTACAAGTAAAAGACAATTATGAATATTGCACAAATATTGCACTAAGTACACATCATCATGACACTGCACTTAGTAGTAGTAGTAGTTGTTGTAGTAGTAGTTGTAGTAGTATCTGTAATAGCCTAAAGATGCTTCCATGATGCATAAAGAGTAAATACATGTTATATTTCATGTTATATTTCATGTTAAAACCAAAACTGTCCAACTCAGTGCTCTACTAACTCCGCACATGCAAAGTCACATTGACAGTGACAGTTAAGGGAACCCAAGTGTGCGGAGGTCTGCTCAGACCTCTGAACTTGAATGAAACACTATCTCTCTACAGAGTTAAATGCAAATAACCCCGAGGTGAGTAAATACACATGCACCCAGGATTCTTCTATTATTTTCTATCAAGTGCCATTTCACTTGTATAACAACAGTGATGAAGGGCATCGTAGTTTGAATTTATATGGAATGATCAGATATGCATGCAAAAAAGTATGCTCTTATCTAAATGAACAGAGTGAAATGAGGAATCATGTTTGTGAACAACAAGGGGAATTTGCCTGAGATTTGCCTAGCAGGCTCTACACAACGGTCAATTCTTTGGTAATATTTTATATATTAAGCCAGGCAATGCCACAAGGCTTGTGGCTGTTAAGCAAATTTTACACACATCCTATTCACTTTGTTGGGTATTAGCAATAATCACTGTAGACTTTTTTTTGCTGTTTAGGTTTCTGTTCCAGCTAATTTCTGAATCTAAAAATGTTACTGATTTACTGACAGGAGGGTGTCAGTTGGTACCACGGAAAACCACTTCACCTGAGACAGTTGAGAAGGTCTGTTAGAGGAAAGTGAGTGTTTTAGCAGAACAAAGGCAGTCTAAGTTAAGAATAACTACCGTACTACCACAACTCATCTGCATCAGGGCCAGAGTCGTCCAGGATGCAACCTGAACCTGTATTTACAAGGATTGTGACAATACTCCATTTTACCTGCAGATGGCAACAATATTCCTTTTCTGAGTTTGAGAGGAGGTTGTCATAATCAAAAAACAAATTAACTGAAATACAATCTTTATGTTTTTTTTTAAATGAGAAAGGACAGGATTCACTATATACCTAAAAATGCCAAACTGGTTAAATTTCCCTTTCTTCTTTACAAATTTGTCCACTGTCACTGTATTACATGATTCTCTTCACAAAGCAATGTTTCATGTGATAACACAAGTTTGTTTACGTAATTATCTCTTGTTTTATAATATATTATACTTTATAACACAAAGACTATGACAAGAACACTAGGTGTTTTATGTGTTCATCAGTACAAATCAGTCTAAAATAACAGTGAAAATGGGTATTAGAAAAAAAAAGTTCAGATTACAAATGTCTCTTTTAAATTCTAAACTTTTATAAATGTTGTGAACCCATTGGGAATTTATTTACTATTTTGCTGGACATTTTAAACATTAGTGCACTTATTGATGCATTTTTGCATGCCTACCAGAATGGTATACCCTGGGTTAATATGCATGCATACAACAAGAAAAAGGTCTAAATCCATAATTTCAGCATGCTGCTAACCAAAGATAAGCAATTGCATATTGTTAGTGCTATTGTGACAGTGCATCTGTTACACAATTGTATTTGGAGTGCAGCTCAAGGTCCTGTACACACAATCTATACAGGGGTTCTCAACTGGTCTCATCATGAGACCCACTGGTCATTAAGCCGTGGCCCATTTTTATACAAATCAAATCAAATACATTTGTTAAAAGTACTTGAACCTTAACTAATATCTGATTGACTATATTAACAGTCGGGTAATGTAACGTAGCTAAAATTAGAATATTAGGAGTTGTATAAAACTGTAGGCAGGTAATTCGACCAACTAAAATAACCTATGAGAACATCATACCACTTTATTAAACAATTGGTAGGTTATTCTGTCAAGTAAATTAATCCCAGAACATTATACCACATGTAGGAATGTTATTTTGATAAAACAGCCTAACCACAGATACAGCTATCAAATTGCACTACTGGTATCCTATTCTGACAAAGTATGGTAATACATCCCACCTCCCATATATTTTGTTTGCAACATGTATTATGTTGTTTTGCAGAATAAATGTTACTTTTTTATCTTTGATTTTTCTTTGTTGTTTTCAGAAAGGAATTCTGGTAGAAAATATGTTCAATGGTCATCTTAGAGGCAGGAGTCAAGGTGATACCACTGAGGCAGAGGACTTCACAGGTCCTGGGAAAACAATGTTTGTTGATGGTCTGAGCTGCTGCACAGAGACAGTTTGGTTATCAAGGTGCACTTTGTGTGTTACAACATCAAAATAAAGCCACCTGTAAATCACCCTTACATCTCATTTATCCGACCATAACTATTACAGTGACTTTTTCATATATTTTTCAGGTCGCTTAGTCACATCTGCTTTTGCCTACTGTTTAACCATAAAAATATGAAATTCAGTATATTTCAGTGGGGTAAATTTTACCTGGTGGCTGTTATAGATACTAAACTAATCCAATATTTTTGACCAGCACTAATGTATGGATATTTTTTTCATACCATATTGTTAAACATTTAACAATATGGTATGAAAAACAGCACAGTTTTAGGAAAAGTCAAAAACTAGGGGCTTCAAAATTTTATGAAACCAGACTTATGAACCGCTGCAGGCAAATTAAACCCACTGGCTGTTGTAGTGTTAAGTAAATTTAAATCAAACCTGTCTCATTTATGCCTTTTTATTGGTTTACTCTCTAGCCTGCCATGAACACACACACACACAAACCTCAACTACAACAGGTCAACCTCAACACAAAAAAGCAGCAGGCATTGAATGAAAAGCAGTGCAATCTCAAACACAGCAAGGCTAACAATAACAGACATATCAACTATCCGCTAATTGATACAGCTAGGCGGTCAGTCAGTCACTTAATGAATTGCTAATAGCGCTCAGCAATGCTATGAGTGACAGGGGCCAAGCATTCCTCCCAGTGGAGGCTGCTGGGGGACTGTGGTGCATGGGGATGCTTCTCATTAATGGAGGCGGGATGCCTGGCGATTGTTCAGTCTTGTGTAGAGAGGCCTCTTCCACACGGAGGCCACACTTCTCCCTGAGCTAGCCCCCTTTTAGCGTCAGACAGCCAAGAATCACAGAGTCACAGATAATGAAGACTTGATCAAAGAGACGCAGCATTCCTCCGGCCTTGGCTGAGCAACCAAGAAGAAGAGAGAAAGAACACGAGGGGAGGAAGAAAGAGGGAAAAAAGAGCACACATACTCCTTCACTCTGAATAGTAATGCTGCAATTAGAGAGTTTACAAAGCATACTGTTGTGGAAAAAGAAAACGAACAGATCTGCAGACCTGAGTATGAAGCATAAGAAGTGCCTGGCAAAATGGGTTGAAAAGTATGTAAAGTAAAAGTGGATTGGGTGGGTGAAATATTGGCTGCACATTGATAAGTCTGAATATACATTACATTTCAGTTTAATATACCAGACTTCACTAAAAGTCATTTTTAATATTCAGACTGTCCTCTGATAAAAGTGGAGCTGTGCTATACATGTGGGGGAGAGATTAAAATATTCTTCAATATAAAAATGGTACAATTGAACATCACCTCAAACAAATTATACATTACACATTACGTACTGTATCTTTCAGTAATACAGTATTACTGAAATATAATGTCTAAACCTTTGCTTCTCAAATCAACCTAAAATGGATTATGTAGCTGTTTATATTGGGTTAATTCTTGTCAGAGCGAAATACAGAATATGATATATGTAAGTTAATTTTTTTAGTTAAGTAGAGACACAGTTTTTAAAGATTAATCTCACCAATGCCAGTGAGATCTTTATTGTAAAGACCTCAAAAATAAAAATGTGAAGATCATGTGAAAGACCTAACAAGGCAAAGACAATATAAAAGACATAACAACACACATGTAATATAACCAGATAAAAACTATTTA
>JAQQAE010022906.1:0-10156 GCA_029823295.1 Pseudamia nigra
AGCAGCCGAAAGGAGAAGAAGAAGAACGTATAACTCCAAACTGACGAGAATGATATAAAAACTGAATCAGACTTAATATTAACTCTGAGATTGGTAAATGTGTGAGACAGTGAAGGCATGAGACTTAATGTCATCATTGCACATCATCTATCAGTGCTGCTTTAGTTGTAACCAATCAAGCTAAGCTAATTGTGATGGCATTTAACGAACGCGTTATTTATATGTATGGAAACAATCCAACGGTAGGAGTGGAGGAGAATGCAGACCCGGTCATGACTTAGGCACAGAGGCCAACTTGCAATGACATTTTTTTTTTTTTTCTTTTTAGGATTTAGCTGCATAAACAGACCTGTTGCACTGATCAGAGCATCATTTCATGTTCAATTCCTATTGGTTGTTGAACAGATGCTGGTTGTAGCCACAGCCAAACTGTGGGACATTCATCCTAAATGTCACAGTGTTTGAATTTTGTCTCTGCCTGTCTTTGGTATCAGGCTGCGACAATAGCCATCTGCGAACCTCTTTGAGTGTGAGACACTGGAGCACCGGTTTTCAACCACAACAGTAGACATCACCGTGTTTTGTAGTCTTCTACTGTAGACCAGGCAGTTATGCATATTATATTCCTTTTCTTTTCTCCAAATAAATGCAACACACTGCATCTTTAACCTTTTTTGATCAGTTCAATTTTGCATTTGTTGTTGAACACATTTCTATTTCACAGACCCAAACACACCAACCATTGATCACACGAACAAGAGAGTTTCTGAGTCACTGTGGGTATTGCAGTAATGTTTCTGATCTTGAGTTGCTGATGTAAAGCGACACTTCCTGCCTGATTTGCTTTGAACTGCACTGAAAATCTGTTACAAAAATTGTGTATGTATGTGCAGTGAGTGTGCATGTGTTTGATTTAATAGGTTCTTCAGAGAAAGGTCATTAGTTTGCCAGAACAGAGAGAACAGAATAATTTCTGTGACCTGCTATCATCTCTTTACAAGCAGCTCCGACTCTGACTGAGAATGAAGGTGTGTTCGTACAGTTACAGAAAATCACTTATTACACAAAAAGGAGAGAATACGTTCTCAGAGATGTTGTCACAGTTCAAATAGGTATTTAACTTGAGTTAACTTGGCATCTGGAACTTTAGTAAAATATTATTTTTATCAGCTACACAAGTCATATTGAGATTAATTTTCTGACATGACACAGCAGCACCATGAGTATTTCTGAAGTATTTGTTTTATGTAATTTTATTTTGGTAACTAAATAAAAGCAAACCTCTGTACAGCTCAGGTTGTATCACAGGAGGACAGTGTGACGAGGCCAAATGAGAATTTTCATATGAGTATGTATTTATAACCATCAGTAACAATGTCAACATGCCATATTTGACAATGTAAAGAAAAAATCTTGACTCCAACATGAAAAGCATGACAGACAAAGGCAATAAAAAACATGGAAGAAGATGCAAAATACACAAAAAGATCAAAAAGAAGTAAAACATGCAAAAAAAAAAAAAAAACACAAGAGTGAAGTAAAAGACACAAAGAGAAGAAAAATACATGATGGACTCAGAAAGGCAAAATGAAAACCATGAATTGTTGTTAATATATGTAGAGACACAGTAAATCATCACAAAATATGGTACAAATATGATACAAAATCTGTAGGTCATGATGATTATTATTGAGTTATTCCCCAGCTCTAAATGATTCAGCCCTATATCATGATCATTTTTGTCTGAATGTTTTGGAAATCAGGATAATTATTAGATATTTGTAAGACAAAATGAGCAAATTGCACGCCATGTGCTTCAATGTGTTGATAGCATTCATAAGAGTGTTTACACATACAGTATACTGTTATTTACATTTACACCTGCATCTCAAAAGTATCATGAAAAATTCATTATTTTTAGTCAGTTATTTCAGAAAGTGAAAACTGTATATATTCTATATTCACTACATAAAGTAAAATGTTTCAAGCTTCTTTTTTTTTATTTTAAGGGGAAGAATATCTAGAAAAAAAATCTAGAAAAAAAACATCTCAACATATCTCCAAAGATTTAATTTCAAGTTTAAGTTAATCACTGTATACATGCAGTATAAAGACCATGCATCTCTGAGTCAGGTTCAGCACACACTACTGCAATGATGGAGAAGACAGCTGACTTAACGTTTGTCCAGACATTCATTGATGCTGTCCAGACGGAGCAGAGGCCACACAAGATCATTGCTGAAAGGGCTGGCTGTTCACCAAGCGCTGGATCAAAGTAGATTCATGGAAAGTTGACTAGTAGTGTGGTAAAGTGTGGTACGAAAAGATAAACAAACAACAGAGATGACCACAGCCTGGAGAAAAAAGGCCATTCAAGAACACGTGGAGCTTCACAATGAGTGGACTGAGGTTGGAGTCAGAGCATCAGAAGACACCACACAGACACGAAGTCCATGAAAAGGACAATGAGTGTCACTTTCCTAGCACATAGCCACTGCTGAACCAAAGACAACGTCAGAACTGTCTTACCTGGGCTAAGGAGAAGAAGTGAAGGAAGAGTGGAGAGGCACAGAATCCAAGTGTCTTCAAGTATGTGAAGTGTCCACAGTCAGGGATGATTTGGGGTTCCATGTCATCTGCAAGTTTTGGTCTACTGTGTTTTAGCAAGTCCAAAGTCAACGCAGCTTCTGTCGGCTGACAAGCTCTATGGAAATACTGATGAGGCCTTGACACCTGCCCACAGTTCCAAAAATATGAGGAACTGGTTTGCTGACCATGGTGTTACTGTGCTTGATTGGATGGCAATTGGCCTTACCTGAACAACAGAGAATATCTGGAGTATTGTCAAGATGAAGATGAGAGTCAGCAGAGCCCACAATATAGATGAGCTGAAGGCTGCTAGCAAATCAACCTGGGCTTCATAACTCCTCAGCAGTGCCACAGGTCAATCGTCTCCATGCCAACCAAAATGAGCCTTGACAAGTGTGTGCATACATGAACATACTTTTTATACGTTTGACAGTTCTGTATAATATAAATCCTTTCATTGACTCAGGAAATATTGTCATATTCTGGGCTGTACAGAATTTATTTTCAGGCACTGTCAGTCATAATCATGAAAGTTACAATAAAAATGGCTTGAAATATTTCAATAAAGTTTGTGTGTAACTGATCTACACTACATGAAAAGTTTACTTTTTGAATTAATTTATGGAAAAAAGAGCATTTCCATGATATCTTATTTTTTAGATGCACCTGTATACGCTGAGTTGTTCTGTGTACCTTCATAGAAGCGAATCTTGTCTCTCAGTATGACCATGCCTTTAGTGAGCAATTGATTCTGCAGGTACTCAGTGAAGAAAGAGCCCAGCTCTGTCTTCAGCAGTTGTCTGAAAAAAAAAACAGCACATTAGGGCAATGAAGTGCACAGAAACAAACATCAGTGAAGCCTCCAAATACTAGACATGAACCAGAAGTAATATGGCCTCACCAGTGTTTAAACAGCAGGAAATGAGAAAAGACATTGACTCTGGAAACAAAGGCCACAGCAGTGTCTGAACAATTCAACGGGATTTTCCTCTCATAAACATTAAACACAGGTACAGATTAGTATCAGCTGCTGTTATTACAGGAAGAGAAAGTTTAACCTTTAACTACTGTGGCAGAGCAGACGTCACTGCTTCAAACAATGCTCGTTTTGCTCATTTTTGAGGATAGTTATTTCTACTTTTGTGTTGCTTACTTTGAAGCTTTTATGTAGCTCAGGTGTAGAGTGTAAGTTCAAGACAAATGTGTTTGTGCAGTATGAGTTTGTGTAATATGTTCAGAACATGACAAAAGCCAGTTTCTTAGCAGCACTGTAATTAAAAAGCAAACACCTGCATAATGTCAACCTGTCATTTCCTCCTGTTAAACAATGTGACTGTGTTTCTGATTCAGTACACCATTAAAATAGTATGCAACAGGCTGCAACTACAATGACTGCAACTGGGCATTCGTTAATGTTTGGACTCAGTAAACATTAAATGCAGTAGGTCAAACCTGTCACTGTGTGTGTGTAGAAGAGAGACAAATCAGTTGCTTCAGCAGGGGAAAGATGGAAAATCACAGATGGAAACTATAATTTAGCTCAATTTCCTCCTAAAATACAAACCAGTGCAATAAACAGATACAAACATGGAAAGACAGAGACATAGAAAAAAGAAGCAGACAGCTGACCTGACACCTTCATTTAAAGTGTAGAGTTCATTTTCTCCTAAATCCTTCCTCTGGAAAACCGATATCACTGCATTGTGGATGCTGTGAATAAACATAAAAAGAAGTATTTAAGTTAACATTCAACAATGTAGATCAATTTAATTCAACCAAACTTTGATACGCTCACTGCCCACTTCATCAGGTGCACTTATTGAAACAACTTGTTAACACAAATATCAAAACATCAAATTACATGGCAGCAATTCTGTGGCATTTACTCAAAACAACCTGCTGAAATTTAAATTGAGCATGAGGATGGGGAAGTGATTTACACGATTTTGAAGATGTCACGGTTGTTGGTGCCAGATGGGCTGGTCTGAGTATTTCACAAACTGCTGATCTACTGGGATTTTCACACATGACCATCTCTATGGTTTAGAACAGGGGTGGGCACCGAGGGCCGATGTCCTGCTTGTTTTCCAACTGCCTCTTCCCTACCCATTGTCTCTGCTCCACCCACTGCATCTTTCAACTTCTGATTGACTGAACACTCCTGGTCCAGGTAATCAACAGTCAATAGGGCAGAGAGAGCTGGAAAACATGCAGCGACACTGGCCCTCAGGACCTGGAATTGCCCACCCCTGGTTTAGAAGCATAGCTTGCAAAACACATAATATCCAGTCCACAAAGTAATCTGCAATATCCAGTTCTCTGGATGAAAATACACAGGTCAGATTAGAATGGCCATAACTGACAGCAGCAGATCACACATAGTGACGCTAAAGCTGTCGGCCCCTCCCCTCTGTGTATCTGTGTAACTGTGTGAAGTCCTGTCTGCCCCTCCCTGCTGTGTCATCCCACACACCTGCTTCCTCGCCTCCCCGGTTATCCCCACCTGTTTCCCATCTCTAATCACCGCTGTGTATATAGCAGCGGTGAATCCCTGTGTGTTTTGCTGGTTCGTTGTGTGTATACCCTCGTCCTAGCCGTCATCCTGATTCTGTTCCCGACCTGAACCCATCTGTCTTCCCGGTTCCGACCTGCTTCCCCTATTTGAATATTCTGCCTGCCTGGTTCCCAACGTTTGGACTACTTTTGGACTATCTGCCTGCCCGCTTCCCGATCCCGGACTGTTTCTGGTTTACCTGTCTGCTCGGCCCTTCGACTCTCCACTCGTTTTTCCGACTTGCCCTTCGCCTTGCCTTTCGGTACTTTCGCTATTAAATATATTTGTGTTATTATTATTTTTATAAATATAATTATAATCGTAGTTATTATTATTATTATTATCATTAACCCTGTTATCGGTTGTGCGTTTATCTCGACCTGTCAGTTTGCTTTGCCCTGTTGGAACGTGTGAAAATAAACTGTCACATTGAACTAGACTCTGGGTCTGGCACATAAGTCTTTGTTCTGTCAGTCCGTGCTTCAGTCGTGACAAAAGCTACAATTCACATGGGCTCAGAAAGTGGTCAATAGAAGGCTGGAAAAATGTTGCTTTGTCTAGTGAGTCTGAATTTCTGCTGCAACATTTGGATATTATAATGATTAGCATAAGCAACATAAAAGCATGGATCCATCCTACTGTATATCAACTCTTCAGGCTGCCAGTGGTGACACATTTTGGGACCTTCAGTCCTAAATTTGCATTTTTTACATGCCACAGCCTACACAGGTATTGCTTTTTTCCATGTCCTTCCCATAATGACCACAGTGCATCATCTTTGGTTAGCTAGGATGTCCCACCCAGTACTAGCAGCGTGTACCTCATAAAGTGGCCAGTGAATGTATATTGTATCTAACTAAAGTATCTATAAAAAGTCTTGAGTCAGTGACATCTCATATCAGACTGAGAATCAATCAAAAGAGAACCCCTAAAGAGTGGAGAGTGAAATGTTAGAGGTACAGGATATAATATCCTTTAGATGCCACAAAGTCAAAAGAGTGGAACTTGATGCTCACAAACAGCAAGAACTTGTGCAGTATTTCAAGTACTTTATAAGTAGTGTAGATGAAAAATACTGAAAGGGTTTTAATGTTCTGCTGCTAGAGGTACACTCACACCACATATTTTATATTCAATTAATTACTCATACTAATAGACAGTATAAGATGGATTTAGCTCAGTTTAAGAAAGTTGTTAGTAAAGCATTTCAATATTTCATGCCTAATGTATGGGTTCTTCATAACACCACTCCAAAACATGACATTTTATTAGCCCAAGTCACCACACTTCATAATAATTTTCCCCCAGTGTCCATCCACTCTCATAGTTTATCCCATCTCCTACTCACTAGCTTCTCCATGTATCCCCACCAGCCCTCATTCTTCTCTTTTTCAACACCATAGCAGTTTCTATAATTTGGGCAAACTTTGTACCAGAGACAGATCCTCCACACTGAGTCTCTAAGATGTTCCAGATGACCTCATCATCCTCATGTCCATTACTCATCTATGTCATCCAAAATCTCTGTCTTCACAAAGAATTTGCCCTTTACATACAGTCTATGGTTAAGACGTGATCCTTGTTAGTGAAATTCTTGCAAGTTTTACAGTTATGCTCTCGAAACATCAACAAAATGGTGATGGATAGATGAATGTTGGACAGACACTATATCCAGCGTGTCTGTGAGAGAGATGCGTGCCTCTCACATGCAAACACATGCAGGTGTAGATACAATACATACTGTATAGCATGAAAATAAGGTTAACAAAGAAACTTGTTTATTTTGCACTGTTGCAATGCACTGACAGTGTGCACATTCATAGTGTCTGAACACAAATACAGTGTTTCCAAGTTAGTCAATCTGCAGAGTAACCTAGACCAAACAGCTTGCTTGCAGTATGTAAATCTGGTTAAAAGCCATAAAACCCAAAGTGTAAGCAAAGTGAAAGACAGTGGAAGAGTAACAAATATTAGGTCAGGAAGATTCTAATTCTGCTTCACTTTTAATTCGAACTCTACAGTAGCAACTACCCTGCAGCAAACCCAGTGCTCCTGCTTTCACTCTCTGCTATGGAGTTTCAAATAAAACATAAATAGCATTAAAATAACCCAGGAAAAAGAGAAAAAGGACCACAGAAGAAAAGACTCTATGAAGCATAATAGGATGACAAGAAGAGAAGGCTGAACAGAGATAAAGGAAAAGCAAAGGAGCTTGAGGGCACAAAGACAAAATCTGTGTGAAAAAATGAGTCTATTCACAGTATGGATGATGGAGACAATAGAGGTAATACTACTAGTAATGCATTCGCAGAGAAAAGACAAACCTCAAGGCATGTACCCATGTTCACTAACTAATATGAATAATAAAATAAACAAATCTGGCCACCTGTACACAGCAGTTCATATTTACTTTCTACCACGCCTCAACATTTCATGTGGCGATATTCTGGAGCTGAGCATCAGCAACTTTATGGTGAAGAGTTTTCTGCCTATTATTTACTACACCTCATGCCATGAATCAGTCCCCACACCTTAAATTGATATGGCAACTCTGACCAGTTTTCATTGTTACTGGCTGTTTTGCATGATACAGACCAGGGGTTTTCAACCAGGGGTGTGCAGTCCCCGGGGGGTCCGTGACGGCATTGCAAAGGGTCCCTGGCCTTGACGTTTCATTTCATTGTCTAGCCACCACCATCATGAATTGGTTTGTAGAAAGGAAAAAGCCAGTGACAGAGGTGGAAGTCGAATAAGATTCTGCTGCATGCTGTTTGGACATACTGTAGCTTCGGCTTCACAGGAAACAGGAAAACGTAAGAGGAAAAGACTATGAAGGAAACACTAGAGGACTTCATTAAATTTGGATTTACATTCACTACTAACAAAGGAGGTGACAAGGTTTAGACACACTGCTCGCTCACTCACCTGTTCACTAACCATATTCATAAACCCCATACACGTATGCATCTGGATGCTGCACTCCCTCATTTGCTGGCACTGCACACCAGTTAAGCTTCAAATGTCTGCCATCCTGAGCGGCTTGTGGCCACAGGCAGTGACACAGCAGGGTGCACAGGACGCAGACCGTGAAAGTAAAAAGTGAGGTTGTTTAGTCCCTTGATCACTCTGTAATCTGCTGGTCTATGTCCCATCATTATCATCCCCTTCATCAACAACATCATCCTCTCCCAGCAGACTTCCCTCCGTGTTCATTATTCCCTTTCCTTCTTCAACCTTCTCCCACTGTGGCGCATCCCCCCTCCCTTTCAGCAAACCCCACACATGGTGTGGGAGGTGAGTATGAGCAAACAGAGAACATCTTGGTAGTCACTTTTTTTCTTTTTGAGGGTCTTCACTGTTAATTTTGGGGTTTAGAAAAGGAGGATAAAGAACTAAATTGATATTTTATGAATGCAAGGGAAATGGAACTGAACTGAAATTAAATGGACTGAACTGAATTAAATGTTAGGGCTGGGGGCTGCCTCCACAATGTTGGACTTTTGCTAGGTTGTTTTTGTTGGACTGCTTTTGGTTGTTATTAATTTGTTGAAATTGTAAGGGAAAAATACTTGAAAAAATATGTTTTGTATGGTGCATTTGGGAACCATTGTGTTCTTACTCTTTGTAAAGGTTCTGTAAAGGAGGAAATCCTATATGCCAGGAGGGAGACCTGGCTAGTACCCCAATAAAATAGAGAACTTAACTAAACTATACTAAAGTAAGATAAAATAAAATAAAATAAAATAAAATTTAGATAAAATAAAAATAAAACATCAAAACCGTTACAAGGTACCACAGTGTTTGGTATGCTCTACACCAACGGTTCTCAAACTGGAGTCCCCGGATCCCTGGGGTCCACAAAATAATCTGCAATAAATTCTTAAAGTTATGCCCTGTTATTAAAAAGTGCATATGAGGACCACAGCACCAATAAAACAAACATGCTAAACCAATTATTGTTGCCTACCTCAGCTTTGAGCCAATAAAAATCTTCGAGTAGTGTTAATTACCACAGCTGTTATAATGTGTAGTTTTCTGCCAATAATTTGTATAAATGGCAATACATTTGTGATGTTAATGTTGAACCACTTAAGTAAGCTTTAAACTGCTTTTAAATGAACTGGGTTCATTAGGACTGTGCCAGTGTCGATACTGTTCATTTTCTGAAAGCTTTAAGATCTGTGACTTGAAAATTATAAATGCTGAGAAGTCAAAATGCAAAGTGAATTAAGAATTACCCTGTGTTTAAAAGGATAGAAATGGTATTAACATTGTTCACATTTAATTTATTAAGTTAATTTCATTGAAACAGGTTGTAAGTATCTAGGTTGGAAAGTTTAAATATATAAGTTTAAATAAATCCTTTAGCATTAAGAGTAGAAAAGGCAGTAAACGTGCAGTATGTTTATTCAGCATGAGGATTATGAGGGGGGTCCATGGAAAACTGTCTCCCCTGTAAGGGGTCCCTGGACACAAATAGTTTGAGAACCCATACTCTACGGATCTTTCAAATGAAGCCATGAATAGAGCCATGGATAAATTTGAATCAATTTGCCAAGAAGGATGTCATTGCAAGATCTGAACAGGGTCAGTGTCACATACCTGTTCCAAGTGGCGTTGGCCCCTGCACTTCTCTGCTGGGTCCCTCTGTCCTCTGCCAGAGCCCCTCCTGTTGCCCCTTTGTCCCCACCTGCTCCTACTGGACTTTTGGTCTGTGAAAGGTCAGTCAGACTGGAGGAGGAGCCGCTGGCCAATCTCAGCTTACTGTGCAGACTCCTCGAAATTCAAAATGAAGAAAGACAGAGATAACAGTAAGTATCAACATTATTTTGCTCGGTCTGAATCTCTAAAATTCTAGTTTACTTGACACAGATTTTATGTTGTATCATATTGTAGCATATCATATGTAATTGACCAAGAGTATGAATGCAAACATAGCATACTGTGGCGCTGGGCGGCCATGTGGAGTAAAAAAACGGCGAGGAAACCGGCGGTTCACACACAAGCACTTTA
>JAQQAE010022907.1:0-10156 GCA_029823295.1 Pseudamia nigra
CAGGTGTAATTTCCTTTAGTTACACAAGTTTAAATTAGAAAAAAATATACATTTTAATGTAAAATAAGTAATTTTAGCAGAGTGTCTATATGACCTTCTATCATGAGTGTTTTTGCTCCCACAAAATGAAAAACAACGAATGGGTATTAATTGTGATAATCGAAATTAATCCACGGAGACCCTCTGATTAATCAGATTAAAATTTAATCATTTGACAGCCCTAATATAATTATTAGACATCAGTAAGTTATCAGGAATCATTTTAGACAAGTCTCAACTAACATGCATCACTAGTGACCTGATGGATGTTAAGAGGTTCCTAATTAATTCCTACCTTTGATTATTGCAATTCTTAGGTTTCTTTGGCCAAAGAACTATAAATCAGCTCATCACGAGGTGCATTTCTGTAAAATTATTTAATGCACATTATGAACATTAGAAAATCATGATGGGTTCAGCTAAACTCAAACAAATTCCTGGAACTGCTCAGCAAAGAATTTAAATTCAATTTAAGTTAGTAACAATTTAATATTTAAGGTGATGTGCAATGGAATCCAGTGAATTTTGCAGAAGATTTTACTCAGAAGAAACAAAGAGAAAAAAAGCCAACTGTTATAGTGGCTTGTTGACTTGGGTAAAATTAAACAGATATTTGCCACAACAGCAAGTTGCCAAGAAACAAATCATACATCTGTCTTATCGTAGTAGACAACAAGATACAACCAGAGTTTAATTGAAATCAGCCACTTTTCAGGCTGTATGAATTATTTTGATCTATGTGCCAGAAAGAAAGACAAGCGTGTGGGAACCGTCTAAAAAGTGCAAGAATGAAGAAGTGACAAGTAATATTCAGTAACTTCCCGACAAAGCGTTGTATGGACGTGGAAATCTCTACACATACTGTACTCATTACCTCCTCATGGTGACACTGAAACCCTTAATTTAGGTAAAAAGACTTAGATTCATCAAAATCTTTTTTTGCACTTTGTAAATGGTCTCCACACACTTTTCTTTCCATTGGTCTGGCATTATAGAAATCAATATAATTCATACTGCTGTAAGGACAAATGATTTTATTGACACTCCGGCTGCATCCTGTCGTCTTATGATCACACAGAGGATTTCTTTCTTAGCAACCTGCCGTTTATTAGCTGTTGATTGCAGTGGGTTGAATGTTTGCATATCTGTCTAACTTTACCTCAGTGACTTTTTACGGAAGTGTCACAACAAATACTTGTGAGATCCCTCCACTGAATAAATGCATGAAACTCTCTTGAATGTTGACACGAGTGATCTTTGTCAGCACAGAATTATGACGAATGTCGGTTGAGAATGACATGAAAGCCGCGTCAATTCCGATATGACAGTCCAAACTCAGGTCGCTTTGGAAAAACGCTACACCTGTATCCAATTTGAGACCACATATTGAAGTGGCCCAAATAGGATTTAAAATGATCAGATTCCATGAGATTTGTAATGTTCCCATTGCCAAGAAAAAGACAGACTTGGGTCACATACCAGCCAAAAAAATCAGATTTGAGCCATTTGCACCTGCAGTGTGAACCTAGCCTTTGTCGTGGCTGTGTGCTGGAAAATACATCATCAGTACACTTTATTAAAAGTCATACATTTGAACAGCATGGTCACCAGTGGGAATTGGAAGGCCTTTAAGGTCATGGATAAAGAAGTGAGACTCGTGTCGGCCTGTGAGAAAAACAGCTTAATTCATACCTGAGTTAATGAACAGAAATGGAAAGGAGGATCTGCAAAGTAAAGGGTAAATAATATTAAATCAGGGTGGATGTGTGAACTCAGCCTGTGTGTGTTCTATTTATATGAGTGAGGGGTGGTTTTATCTTACTGATCCGTTGTGTGGGTTTTACCCATGTGCTTCAAAATGAATGTAATTGGCCCTAACTCATGTTTTTAGCTGCTGTTTTTTTTATTTGTACAGACACTTCTGATATAGTAGCTACTAAACACTACATTCAAAAGTTTGGACACTCCTCCTTTCTTTGTTTTTATTATTTTCAACATTGTACATTAGCACTGAAGAGATAAAAACTGAAAGAACATGTATGGAATTATGCAGTAAACAAAAAGGTGTCAAACTAATTAACAAAATATGTTTTATATTTCAGATTGTCCAAATTAGCCACGTTTAACTTTTAAAAAAAAAATTTAACCTTCATTTGTACGGGTGATCCCATTGAGACCCAATGTCTCATTTACAAGTGTCACTGCGTCGACTTGCCTCTGCTTTTAACAATTAATCTCACATTTTAAATTCCACGTAATGCAACTTTAATGACAGCTTTGCACACTCATGGCCTTCAGATTCAGATGCACTTTATTAATCCGATGCTAGGGATTTGTTTTGTTACGGCAGCTGAAATACACTCACTATTACAACAGTAAGTTACAGCAGTGGTCCCCAACCCCCGGGCCACGGACCGGTATGGGTCCGTGGGTCAATTGGTACCGGGCCGCACAGAAAGAACACATATCTGACATTATTTTCATTTTATTTATTATCTGATTCTGAACGGTGTTTTATTTTGAAAAATTACTGGATTCTCTTCACCTTATTGTCTTTCCTACATCCGTTACCTTCTTAAACAGGCTGTATCGGCCGGAAACACATAATACATCAAACTAGCAAAATGAACGAAAAACAAACGTCTTTGGAAAGTTTGCTTGCGCAGGATAAAAGAACCAGTGAGGAGACAGAAGAAAAGCCTACGACTTCAAAGACAAACAAAGCTGCATTTAGCAGACAAAACCAGGATCCGACTGGAAATATGGATTTATTACAACACGTTGTTTCCACGCACCGACCCCGCTCTGCATAAAATGCAGCAACCGGCTCTAATGAGGCAATGAAGCCTTCAAAGCTGCTTCACCCCTTGGAGACCAAGCATCTGCATTAAAAGTGTGAAGCGGGATTTTGTGCAGCGACAGAAACCAAAACAAAATTATGGAGCAGACTGGACATAAGCAACACACTTCGGGTATCATTGTCTCCCGTTACCCCTCGATGGGACCGTCTCATTGCAGAGAAACAAGTTCAGGCTCCCACTGATTTAACGTCATAGTGAGTTATATTTGTCATGCACTTTATATTTGTTCTTGTGGTGGATCTTATGTTGAAGGCATGTTTAACCTATACCTTTACGCACACACAGTGTGGGGCTTGGAGGCCTTTACTCATGATGTTTGCACGATGTCACGAGGACACTGCTAATAAAGTTGTAAACACAGTGGATTCACGTTAATTATTATATTTAGAAAATACCAGTTTCTATGCTGGTCGTATCATTTTATTTTGTTGTTGAGGTGCTGAGTTGCAGAACCCGATAAGTGCCAGAAATAAAAAAATAATAAACAGCAAGAACATGGGACCATAACAACCCTTATACGTGACAGAGGAGGCTTTGAGGAATACGGTGCTATACATAACTCGATTTTGGCCGCGGTGGCACCTATCGGGTTCTGCAAATGAGCTCCTCCGCCACACCTTAAAGGCCGGTCCGCGAAAAATATTGTCTGACATTAAACCGGTCCGTGGCGCAAAAAAGGTTGGAGACCACTGAGTTACAGGACACAGCAGGAGCAGAGCTTGTTACGTGTTTAAGAAAGAAAACATATATCTGTAAGGTGTTAGTATAATAAATAACCAAGGTAAAGATGACCATTGAGATTTCATACCAGTTAATACTGTACATGTGCAAATGCAGAATAGTTGAATAAGTATCGTCTAAAGTGCATTCAGAAGGCAGGAAATGGCACAAATAAACTCATCTGTGATTTGAAACCTGTGGAAGAGCATTGCATTTCTTGAACAAAATAAAAAGACACACTGTGCACTGTATTTTGTAAATATGACTTTACAGATCTTGTAAGTATAAGATATGACTGTGGTCATTTCATCACCCCTCTGCTCAGTGTGATATTATTTTTGTGGTACTTTGAAAGTATAGCATTACGCGTTGTATTTTTGTTGTATGTGCATCACCCAGGGTATGCCATTCTGATAGGTATGCTAAAATGTCTCAACACTTGGCTTGGATGCATTTTATATATAATATGTTGTATAAAATGAAAGCAAAGTAAAAGCAGATTAAATGTGACAATGTTTATTTCCTACTGTTTAACACTAAATGTGGACAATCTAAAATAGATCTTGGGTTGTTAAACACTTTTTTTGTTTACTGCATAATTCCACACACGTTCCTTCACAGTTAGGATGTCTTGAATATTAAAGGTCCAGTAGACGATGTTGAGAAACTAGCTAGCAGCTGACAGTTCATGGCGCACTAATATACAGTAAAGGATTAAACAGGTGACCTGCCTGTGACTCGGTTTACAGCCTCACAGTTGTCAAGCTAGTATGTCTGTTCTTTTTTTTTTTTGCCTGTACCAGATGTTGAAGGAATCTGAAATACAGGCTGCCTCAGTGATCCACAACAAACCTTGGGCTGCTTGCTAGTTTTCCAGCATCGTTGACTGGACCTTTAATGTATAATGTTGAAAATAAAATTAATAAAGACCTAGAAAAAACACTGAAAGAAAAGCTGCATCCAAACTTTTGACTGGTAGGGTATATGGTTGAATTTTTATGATGCCTTCAAACTCTAATGTAAATTTTGACTGTTTATTTACACACCTTAATATTACCAACGACTACTATACTGACTATTGATTTTTTGCTGCATTTTTTAAAGAATATTGTTTACTATGAGCACAAAAGCTGTGACTAGAGTGCGTTTTCTACTGTTCCGCATTGGGAAACTTCCTCTCCTACAGTGACACTGAGTTATTTTCTGTAGACAGGGCTGGAGGAAGTGGGCAAATCTGTTATTGTTTGTCAAGTTAATATTAAAAAACAACTTTTGAGGACTGCTCTGCTTGCTCTTATCCCCTGTCCATCACAGATAGAGTATGTGCTTTTCTGCCTGTTTGGTGTGTTTTCTCTTCACAGCGAGGCGCATCAAAAAGACAAAGTCTGCTGTCACATCTGGTCCATCACCTGCAAATAAAACACTGCAGGATTAGCATGGGGTCGACACATGGGACATTTCCTGGTGGTGCAGACTTAGACGGTCCCTGAGTAAACCGAGGTGTCACATCCATAAAGGAAAGAAAAAATCGTCACAGCATCTTGACTCAGGGTGTTTAGATTTGACACCAGAGCATGTGGACAGAGCTTTTTCAGCTTGATGATTTTTTTTTTTCATCTGTTGATATCCTCCTTCCCTGGTGGCAGTGGCACAGGAGCTGCTTATTAGTGAGTGACACATTGCTTTTTCACACAAAGTTCGGCCAGTTTTCTCTGAGTGGGAAATAAACTGTGATGATAATGGGGCATGTCCACATCTCTGGAGCCTCTTCAGCCTAAAACACTGCATCTTATGCACTTTGGTGGGTTATTATTGATAAGTAATAGTCAGTTTGTGTCTTTACTGGTTAAGGTTATGTGGGGAACAAAAGAAAACAAAGAAGTTCAAGAAAATGAACAGAAAGTATCAAAAATAATAAAGAAAGTGATCGTAGTTAAGAAAATAGTCAAGAAACTGAGCGAAAGTGATTAAATATAATGAAGAAAATGACCAGAATTAACAAAATAATCCAGAAAATGGGAAAAATGATTAAATGTAATGAAGAAACTAACAATAATTAAAAAAATTGTCCAGAAGATGACCAAATACAATGGAGAAAATTACCATAATTAAAAAATAGTCCAGAAAATGATCAAATATAATGAAGAAAATGACAATCATTAAGAAAATTGACAGAAAAATGAGCAAAAATAATTAAATATAATGAAGAACATGACCATAAATCAACAATCAACTAAATAATGCCAAACATGAACCAAATAATGGTGAAAATCTAATAAAAAATTTCCAAATCAAACAAAACAATTCAGAAAATGGACAAATTATGCAACATAGTGAACAAAATTTAATAAAACTGAAAAAAATAATCCACAAAAGAAACAAAACAATCCAGAAAATGGGACAAAATACAAACAGAAATGAACAAAATGTGCAAAAAGCACCAAACATACTTCAACAGTGAACCTACAGGTGAGCTTAAATGTCATCATTTACGCACAACAGTCTTTTAGAGACCCATAAGTTACTTAAAATTCAAATGTAGCATTTACTATAAGTGCTTATGTGTGTAACTGACGTGCAGGTTGTCACACGGTGAAGCACGTCCCTCTTGTTATTCGTATGTAGACAAACATGACACAGCGTGGCGGCTGCTGGTGTCTGTCAGCGTGAGCATTAAAGTGTGATCCTGTGGCCCTGGTGACTGTCAGCCTCATCCAGAAGACATGACAATCTCGAGTGTGTGTGTGGGAGTGGATGTGTGCAAGACAGCGGTGTACAGGCTTGTGCATCAGTCTATGTCTCTGTATCTGTGAGTACATGTCAGAGCCTCCAGACTGTGACAGCACTACAGCAGCATTGTCATGCCGCTTCACCTTTATGATGGGTGCAGCTTAAAGGTCCAGTGTGTGAGATTTAAGGGACGTTTAGGAGGGTCTAGTTGCAGAAATGGGATATAATATGCACCACAGTTGTAAATAACAATGTGTTCTTAATCTATTTTGCCAGGTTAAATACAGGCTCAATAAAATCAATGTGTAGTCATTATTCACACCTATTGACTTAACCCTTTCATGCACAGTGTCCACTACACTGGACAGGACCAAGGCGACAGCAAATTTAAAATAAGGAAAAATTAATGCAAAAAGTAAAGTTATATGCAATAAGAGAGTGTGTATTTTGACTAAACTTAACAAAACAATTAGGAAAATGGAGCAACATAAGAAACAAAAATGTGCAAAACAGTCAAATCATGAAAAGTGAACAAAATCAGAAGAAAATGGAACAAAATCAATTCAATTAGATTTTATTTCTGTAGCGGCAAGCATAATCGAAGATCATCTCTAGGTGTTTCACAGTTCAAGGCCGAGACCTCCAGACTATACAGAGAGTAAACCCAAC
This sequence comes from Pseudamia nigra, assembly GCA_029823295.1. Taxonomy (NCBI): domain Eukaryota; kingdom Metazoa; phylum Chordata; class Actinopteri; order Kurtiformes; family Apogonidae; genus Pseudamia; species Pseudamia nigra. The sequence continues at coordinate 7,020 of JAQQAE010022907.1, forward strand.
AGAACCACCGAGAGCAAGACAAGGGTGACAAGGGGGAGAAAAAACTTCCTGCAGCATTTTGGATCAGCTGGAAAATCAAAAAAATGGAGAAAAGGAGAAGAAAATCAAAAGAAAATTATGTATTATTCTGTCCATTTTCTTGATCCTTTTGGTCATTTTGCTCGGTTTTCATTCATTTTGTGGATTATTTTGTTAATTTTTTTTTATTATTTTGGCGGGTTTTTTTTTTTTTGGTCATTTTTGTTTCTTTTCTGGATTATTTTGTTCATCATCTCTATTATATGGATTATTTTTTGCTCATTTCAGTTCATATTGTGGATTATTTTGCCCATTTGCTTGATTATTTGGCTTATTTTGCCACAAACACTGTATTTCTTCCAAAAATAAAAGGTATATTGTTTGACTGGATCATAACCCACTGGATAAGATGAGACATGTTTATGGCACAGTAAAATCTACCGTGGTTGTTACATCATAGCTTATATCTGTGTGTGTTGGTGTTTGCTGTAGCCTCCATGGATCTGTCAGTGATTTGGGAATCCGGTGTTCAGCGTACTTATCAGTCGGTTCTGTCTGGAGCTCAAGAACCAGCACAGGGTCAGCTTATTGCACTGTGATCATACAATTATGCACACATCACACCACATTTCACCAATTTAATGTGCTCATAATGATAAAGAGCCTTTGGCCGTCTTTCCTCCTGACAGACTGAATTTGTCCTTACATGCTCCTTACGAACCAAATTATGTTTAAAGTCACTTGTTCACATCAACTGTTTAAAAATCATAACGTGTTAGAACAATTTTAGCTATTCTTAAGCTTTTAATTTCTTTGTCTGAAGTATTCTGTTCAAAGAGTGGACCAGGATTTCATAAATGGCTGTGCATTGTCTAATAAAATGACCCTGAACAGACACAGCACGAAACATACTGTGTTTATACTGTGTGCAGTACATGTGTTTCCATCACCTCAATTAAATGTGCATTTTGCAAACATAATTGAGGTGGAAACACTTGATAGAAACACTTCAAATTTCAAAAAGTTAGAAATTTTGCATCAAAAACTTTGTTGCTTAAAGGAGGTGGAAATGGCTGTTGTACTGAAAAGAATAAAAGTGATTCAGTTGGTGGAAATGCAAAGTGAATAACAAATGCAAAAAAAAATAAAAATGCAGAAATGATCTCACAGCAGCTAAGTTGCTAAGCTAAGGATACAACATGATTGCAGGTACACAGTGAGGCTACAGTAACATTTTCTAGAGCACACAGCTGGATTTAAAAAAACTATTGTGTGCAGATAGTTTCAGACCTGATCAGATTTTTTTTAAAGTCTCGCACCCCTAATAGTGTGCTGTGGGTGAACACCTCTGAAGATTTGCAAAACATAAATCACATTTCTGAAAATTCGCTTTAAAAATGCAATACTTTTGGATGCAAATGTAGCTAATGAAATTAAAGTCATAGTACATTTTAAAAACGCACCATTATTTGCTATTTTCCATGTCGTGTGAACTGTTTCTGATTTGGGTTGTAAATATTACACAATGAACCGTCACAGCTGCTGTAAAGTGAGTCCATGTACTTGCTTTTCCTTTGGTTCTTCATTTATTCAGTGCAACGTGCTGTGCATGTTCTTCAAATTAAACAAAGGAGTACATTCATTTTGGTTCTACTGCGATGAAGCCACCATGACTGACTTGATTTGTCTGCAAAAGCTCCCAGAGTGAGCTCCAGTTTGGGACCGACCCAATTTTTGCATCGTAGCTGACATTTAAAATGATTGATTCATTCCACCAGGACAGTGTGTCCGTGTGCAGACAAAGTCTCAATAAAACTGCTTGTGCCAAGAAAAGATTTAACAACAGGTGGGCTTTTACTGATAATAAAGGACATGTTTACGTAAAGCTCAAATGACATATTCACATTTAGGCTGCTTCTTCTCATACCTGCTCCGGTCACTGCCCACACCACCTCACCTGAACCGGAGGCTAAAATAAACAAAACGATAAAGGAAATCAACAAACGTGGACCAAATAATCCAACAAAATGAACTCAGGAACTTCAAGGAAGAAACAAAATGAGCAATGGAGTGAGACAAAATTAGCAAAAAAGACACAAAATAAGTCTCAGTATGAACAAATATGAACAAAATAACAATCAAGAAAATGAAGAAAATGAAAAAAATTAACAAAGAAATAACAAAATAATCCACAAAAGGAACAAAATGAGCAAGGGCATGAACAACTAAATTACAAAAATAACAACAAAGAAACCCAGTAAGCAACATAGTAAACCAAATCAAACAAAATGGATTAATAGGACAAAAATGAACATACAGGAACAATATAATAAGAGAAAAATAATCCACAAAATGAACAAATTAATGATAAAAATGAAGAATAGGAACAAAACAATTAATAAAATTGACAAAAACAAACATTAAGAATATAGTGAACCAAGCCAAACAAAAAGGAAGAAAACAATAAATAAGACAATCCACAGAATTGAACAAATTAATTGATAAAAGTGTATAATAATGGACAAAATAGAAATAAAAAATGCGGAAAACAATCACAACAAATGAACAAAATAATGAAAAAAATGAACGAATATGAATAAAACAATGCACAACATGGACAAAACATTTATTTATTTATTTATTTATCTTACATTTCAACAAAAGAATCCATAAATGAATAAAATGAGCAAGAAAGTGAACAAATTGAATAAAAAGGAGCCAAGAGTACAAAATTTTAAAAAAGTAAAAATGATCAAGAAAATTAACAAAACAAACACAACAAGCAACAGAGTGAACCAAACTGAACAAAAAAAGAGAATCCTCCACAAAACGACAAACAAAATCAACAAAACAATCAGGAAAATGAACACACATGAAGAAAACAACATACAAAATTCACAACATAATGAAAGAAGTCACAAATACCCCACGAAATGGAAAAAAAAGATAGCGAGTGAACCAAATTGAACACACAAAGCCATCCCAAAATCAGGAAATACGAGCACAAGAAGCAACCTGCAGCAAACTGAACAAAAAGGAAAGAAAATCCATCCATCCATCCATCTTCTACCGCTTATCCGTGGGGTCGGGTCGCGGGGGCAGCAGCTTGAGCAGGGAGT